>NHYE01005468.1:0-33229 GCA_002938385.1 Gymnopilus dilepis | reverse complement strand
ACCAGCACCAGCACCAGCACCAGCACCAGCACCAGCACCAGCACCTGCACCTGCACCAGCACCAGCACCTGCACCTCCGTCGCCTGCATCGTCCTCCAACTCCTCCGCCTCGTCGAGTTCAGGCTCTGCGGGCAGCGCCCTCCCAAGAAGGGCCAGGAGAACAAGGAATGACGGCGCTCTCCGGGAAAGATACGACACCAACATGATCATAATGAATGATCGGAGGTCAGTGACTTGGATTGAGAATCACTGAGCCTACCTAATCTGTATGTTATAACAGGGTCTTGGAACAGGAGGACCGCGACTTCGTGTTCGTACCGCTGACCGGCCTTGAGAAGCCGACGAAACGACGGCCAAGGAAATAGTCGCACTGGAGTTGAAGGGAGCTGGATGGGAGATTTAGGTCGAGACGTGCTTTATCGATGGACATCGTCATCAAGCACGTCGCGTGTGAACATGAGGCTTCCATTACCTGCCACATCCCGGATCCCTTCCGTCGCATTTTCTTCGCTGCTTCCTCGTCATTCGTGTAGGTAAATATTTCAATAGATTTGGACATTCTCTCTACTCTCTTAACATGTACTCTGTTCTGTGTCCTTCGTCTGAATCACGAGTTCTTGACGCAGGCTATCTATTCTACTCTTTTTCTGCACTACGTCATAGCTTATAAGTTGCGAAAGAATCATGGCAACAAATGAGAGTCTTCAACTACACCGCGCCTATGTTCAGGAGCAGATGGTTGGAGATGGTTGAACTTGGAGAAGAGTTCGGGACTCGAGAAAGGCAATGGTCGCTCCGCGAGTCCGAATCCGAGGTTCGAATCCTGTTGTGCGCAATAAAATTTAAATTTACTATACTGCGAGTTCTATTATCTCTAGCGTCCATTGCAAACTTTCCCCGAATGCTTGAATCAGAAAACTTAAAGTTAAAACTTAACACTTAATATCGAGGCCCAAGAAATGAGGCCTAATCAAGAGATCTGGCGACCCCACCATCTACAATATTGTCAGAAATCAGGACAGCAACCTCAGTCGCTGCACCATGTTCACCAGCCCAATCATTACTCCATTTCCATCAGTACCCCTCCGGGATGCTTCCAGCCTCATAACAATAACTTCAGTCAATGCGGAGACCAACCTTCCCAATTTTGCTCGATCAACTCGAGCCGCAGGGATTTCTCGATGGTCGACAGTATTAAAGCTCAGCGTCGACAGCCCAAAGCACATTTCGTCACAATGGTTGCCGTATATCGCAAGGCCAATACCCCACTGAGATAATGAGGAGGCGAACCGAGGCTAGATCGACAGCAAGCCACGACTCAAGCATCAGTCCATAATGCTTTACCTCCATCGACGACGCACAATCATCAGCAATCCAGGCGACAGCATCAAGGTCGTCTGCGCTTCTGAATAGAGAAGCAGAACGGTCATACACTCCCAGCAAGGCATGACTCATACAAGCACCAGTCCATGATGCTTCACCTCCGTCGGTGAACTCATAGAGCGGCAAGTCCGACATGAGTCAAGTTGGGTTATTCTGCTTCTCCAGGGTCGAGGAAGACGCTGACAAAAGACACGAGCGGGCAGGAAGACGGTCGCGTCGGGTATTTGAGTCTTTGAAGGAAGCTGGATGGGAGCTCGAGGTCCTGAGTTCAGCAAGCATTGCCTATGGAACGGCTGTTCAATTATTGCGGTGCCCTCGGTCATAGAGTAGTTTCCGCGAGCAATGGATCAGGGATCGGTTAACGTTCAATGTTCAACCTTCGTCGACAACACGAAGCGCTCTTCAACCCAGACCCAGACAGACCCCAAGCGCATCGTTCTGTGTCTCGAACTAGAGGCGCAGAACCACGAAGCACAGTAAAATCAGCCAAGACACGAAGAGTCGGCACTGCAGCCAGCTCTGAGGGCGACCTCAGCGGCGACATCACGACGAGACTCAGAATGGTGAAAGGTATGAATCGTTGTTCTGCTTCTCGAGAGTGCAGTCGAAGTGAGGCGGTCAAGACTTGAGAGCAAGAGCGAGGTGGAGGTACGAAGGTTGGAAGTTCATCCCATTGTCCTGCTTATATGTAGATGGGTTCTTATTGTCAACCGATACGTGTGAATGAATGTCCGTACGGGTTCTCTTCGCAATTTCTTCGACAGTACACTTGTGAACCAGAGAATGCATAGACCATATCAGTCGAACAATGGGCATTCGAGTCTGAAAATCTCTCTCACCTTGAGCTCGAACAATCAACGCGTCATTGTTCCTGATTCCCTACTAAAATAAACGTCCAGACCGTTCAGAATTAATACATGATATATGATACCAGATTCTCTTCGACGCCAGACGAGATAGTCATCAGGGTCCACGAGCATCGTCCGAATTGACTGTGACGGGCTTAGACGACAGCAGACATCGAGATAGGCAAAAACCCACAAGAAGTCGATAGCCAAAGCAGAGTACCAGTAAGATTTGTCGTTTTTGTCAGAAAGCAAGAACTATTCCGAGGCCATGTCCAGGAGCAGCTAGTTACGTGATGGTCGAAAAAGAGTTCGACAGTCGAAACTCGAGAAAAGCCACGGCGGGGTGACGTCACCGCCACGGGACCGTGGAACCGGCATCGAGGTCCGAGGACCGGGCTTCCGATTCAGAGGTTCGATTCCTGCTAGGTGCAATAAACCCTTCTGCATTTACACGACTTTCAATTTAATTGTCAGCTGCCTCAAGAAATTTTGTCTAATCGTCAAAATCGCCGTTGCAATGTTGAGTATTTATTCCCAGGAATAATGAAGAAGGAAAGGTCGGAGTGTTCGTTGGTAGCATTGACTACCGCGAATTGAGAGTTTTATGACTCCTTGGCCTCGAACCTCGAACTTCTGAAGCTTGCGGTTTTGAATTCGAAAACAACCCCATCTCGGACTTATAGCCCCCACCACTACCATTGATAATATTCCCCGTGTGGTTAGTGCTTACGCTCTCCAAAGTTATAGAAATATTGGGAGTACGACAGCACCCTTACTTGTTACTCGTGGAAAATCACTAGAACCAACCCCATAACCGTTTACACTCACCTAAGGCTATACTATATACGACCCGTGGATGTATTGATAGCCCGAGACCCGTATTCCAGGCCACTGGTTTTAAGGCGTTACGCAGAAATTCTCAGAATTCAACCCGCTACAGAAAGAATCCCCACACACCTCTCGGCTCTCAGGGTAAACCCCAGTCTTCATGTCACTTCAAGTTCATTGGCAATTAAATAACACGATTACCGTAAGTACAAGCAGTACTAGTGCCCCGGAGAGCCCTGGACGGATCCAACCTCAGCTGCAGGTTACCAACTCCAAGTTTAAACTTTAAACTCAACACCGAGCCTCCTTGACACCTGGCACCTGCCAGTGCCAGCCTAAGTCTTGACGCCCATGATTCAGACTCGAGTCAAGACCCGTGCCAACTGAATATGAACTTGACTGGCTTATATCGTCTTGCAGCTTGGGGACCTCGGGAGCCATGAACCATGACACCGTTGACGCCGACGGGCGCTTCAGGCTTCGTTCCATGGCAGCCCAGTACCGAGCACTGAGCACTGAGGACAGGTCAATCTAGCCCGGGTGTGTATGCCAAGCCTGTAGCAATCATACTTACACCCATATGCCTGTGAGGAGTCATGACACGCTTCTGCCCTGCGACTGGCAGATGAGGATTTGAGGCTAGCAGTACGAGGACGCGGATATTAGGGTGCTTTCCTACATCATGATTGACAGGACGCTCACATGCGTTTGCTGTATAGCATATACCTATACCACAGCTAGAGTAGTTGCACCCTGACTGAGCTCGAGGCCCAATGGCTCCTCGTGCCCACCACCTCTTCCCTCCCTCACTTTCGGACCCCACATTTCAAAGAAAGACCCTGGAGGCTGGAGGCTGGAGGAGACGCGTGTAGATATGAATGAAGAAATGCGTGTGTATTACGTAGAAAAGGAAGGAAGCAGAGAAGAGTAGGAGAAGATGCTCGATAGCATGATGAAGACTTGGAGAGAGAAAATGCGGGTAGTGTACACTTGCAATGCAAGCGATGAAGCGGAAGAGAAGGGGAGGAGAGAAAGCTTGTAGCACTGGGAGTACTGCAACGACGAAGAGGGTGTTTAATGAATGATATGGTCGTTGACGCGGACGGGCGGAGGAATGAGGTATTACGCGTCGATGAGGTGTAAGGGAGAGATCCGGGTGGATGGTATGTATGAAAGTATACGCCCTGAGAACCTGAATATACGCGCGTCAGTATATCACCCCGCAACGGCGAACCAGCCCATAAACCCACCCAAATCCAAGACAACACCGTGACAGTAGGGCACACTCTACCTCCCGCGAATCTTCCCTCAGGAGGGCACACACCACGAAAAGAGATAATGCCGCTGTAGGGCAGGAGCCCTCCGTACTACGTGATATTGACGCATGTCCGTACCGTGTACGCCTGCGAGAAGGGCGTCGAGCTCGGGGTTGAACTTGATGGGGTTCTTGTACGCCCATGGGTGCGAGGTGCGCGAGGTGCCGGGTCGCCCAGTAGGAGTTGGGGATGTGGCGCGGGGTGTATGCTGTCAGCGAACGGGGGATGGGGACGAGCTTAGGGAAAGAGTGTGGACAAAGCTAAGCGTTGGGTATCACATACGTGTCGCTCTGTTCCTCGCACAGTGCACTAGAGAAGCAGAGTTGGGAGACAATTACCACCTACTCCAGCCAAGGCTTAGCGGTCAGCGCTCGAGCTCACAGAGCCGGCGCTGCACGCAGCTCTGAATGAGGGCAACCTCATTCAGATTGGCCTCGGCAGAAGGCATGTGTCCTTACTCTGCTTCCCGAGAGTCCGAGTCGAGTCGAGACAGACGACGAAGAGAAAGAGGGACACCAGCCACCAGAGCATTGAGCAATGGCCACGTCGGACAGCGTGACGGGACTGTACTCCAGCCTCGCCCACCCACATCTTGATCTCCACCTGTGCGTCGTCGTCTTCGGCGCCGCCAGCTCAAAAGCTGCACCCTATTGATGACGAGCTGCCTATGCACGCACCATCGCCGCCCTCTCTAAATCTGTTCAATTTCCCCACGCTCCTGAGTCTAGGAGCAACACGAAGACAGCAGGATAGGAATGAAGGATGTGAGGTCAGTGAATCGAGCTTGGTCGCTGGCTGGGCATGGAAGATGACAAGGCTGACGCGTGTGAACATTCAACTTACCGCCTTTGATCATGACCAGGCGCGTCTCGCGATCGAATCCCGTTCCCCGCAATCTTTTCGTTATTTCTTCGTCAATCGTATGCGTAGCGTATTATGTCGAATTTCTTTCCTCTTGAATATTTAACATTTTGAAGCAAATTTGGTTTCTTATTCCACTTGTCCTTTGCACAGTAACGACTCTGGAGTCAAAAAAATAGAAAGGAACGATCAACAGCCAAAAGACCACTCCTTACTCCAACCCCACTGGCTGCACCGTGGCATCCTAAGATTCCTATGCACTCCAAATGTACAGTACTTCTATTCCGACCTTCAGATACGAACACGGTGCGGCTTTACGCTGACAGCAGCTGCGGATCACCAACAAGTATGACCGTACGGAAAGCTTTGCAGAATTATAATTGCACAAATCTTCGCACTAGAGTGCGAATGAGAATGGAACGAGTTTATTTTCGAACCTGGGTTATAATTCAAATGGGCGCAGTAAGCCAAGTCAACTACTCCCTCTGCGTCCGAATTCCGCCAAGGCACAGAAGAAAGATCCCGATATAGATAAGCTCGTACACGAGACCCTGAATGCTAGCACTGAGGTTGACCAACGCACGGAAAGATAATATCCAAAAGTCGAACAAACTTCCAACATATGCGTATGAGGATTCGGGATACTTCATGTGCCGGGGAAGAACCGAAGAAGCCAAGACATGGACATGATCATAAGCTGGACGTCTGTCTTGGATACCTCAATGCCAGTGGTCCATGACTCGAGTACATGTTCGGGCTGCAGTGGAGAAAGAAAGAACGGAAAAGACCTCCAAATAGGAAATGTGAACTTTGAGATGGACATCGTAAAGCCAAACTTGAGCTTGAGACCTCGATAGAGAGGGGCCATAGATATCTGCGCAGCTGGTAGCTTTGGGTGTGTTTCTTGGCGTAGGTCGATTGCTTAGAAAAAAGCAAAGCTTAGCTCCTGAGATCGAGATGGACCTGAAGCCAAGATAAGGCAAGTCAACGTACGCATAGCGAGAGATAAAAACGAACGCAGTTGAGTGCTTGTCAATGTAAGACTTAGATGTCTAGACTATCATATCATTATGATCTGCAGATCCGCAGCTCAAAGGCACGACCTGAAATTCCAATTTAAAATAGTAAATCACGGAATACGAAGTCCATGAGCCTGAGAGTAATACTAGTACACCGGAAGAAGCTAGGCTCTACCTGACTCGTCCAATTGTGGGGGTATCCAATACACAGGTGGGGTGCAAAGGCTCAAGGCACAGCCCACCAAACATATGACACGTGTACGGAGGAGGAAGAGGGCGGGGTTAGATAGACCGTGCGCTGCGGCATGAGGCGTAAACTCAGGCTGGACACGAAGGATTTTGAAGACGCCAAGTCGAATAGCAGTAGATTAAGGATGTATTCGGAAGAAGAATGGAAAAAAGTACAAGCAGATCTTGAGCTCAATTCCATATCCGAGTCCTAGGTTATTAAAATCACTCGAAACCAAAAGCAGAACCAGAAGCAATAAACTCGTGAGATTGATAAGTCCAAGCCTGAGTCTTTCTAGAAGGAAGATTCAAGATAAGATGAAATTCTCACCTTCGACAACCGACGTTCGACGACTGAGAGCGTGTACTACAGATCGACGTGGAACTTCTCCAATCTGAAGACTTGGCGGACCAGACGGGCACAGGAAATTGACCGTGGCGGCCGTGCAGCTACCGTGCCAGCTTGCACGCACCACCGTTTGATAGTTCCGTTGCGCACGGCCCTTGCACGGTCATATGTGGGACGAATGTGATCCTGTAGTAAACTGTAAGATAATTTTGGAAAGTGAGGCTTCCAAAACCCTCCGAATATCTTTAAAATTATCATCACAATGCTCAGAAGATGATGTCCTGACAATGTCGTCCAGAACACTTCTCGGACTGGGCATGTATGAAGTCTATCGGCAGTATATAAATACCAAATGCCACGGCTTTTTCTCTTTGCCCGGAGTAGACCAATCTTAACTTCAGTTTAGGATGCAAGTACATCAACGCCCATGTTCGACGCGACATTGCACTGTGGCATATTGTTTTGCCAGAGCTTGAAGGCTATCCATCCTTTCCGAGTACATTAATTTCAGCGAGTCAGTGGACGCCAGTGTGTTGGTAATGGAAACTTCGGGCACGCGGCAGCTGGCAGTGCCTGTATAGACTATATACGGGCCTCATTTCGAACATCGTGGTCAGTAGTCCTCGAGGCTTTGCTTCAGGACCCTCCTGAGATGGACAGAAGGCAGAGTTCGACAATCTGTACGTCTTGCTCCTGTGTAGAGCATACCCTCTTAATTCACTATAATTAGTTCAGAGAGCACCGTAAGATGGCTTTGTTCCGAGAATCTATGAGCATGCATGCTATGCACGAGGACTCGGAAGCGCTTCCTAGGGTCACATTCCCCATCCTTTCAACTCCATATATCGATCTATTTGTAAACTTATGACCCGATTGTACGGGAAAACGTTCCAGGCTCTCCGTTCGACGACATTTAAGCAGCTTCGATGAGCTCCACATGTTCAAACCCTCGCCTTCTTCGTGAATTCGACTTGACCATCCGTACCATCCAGCTCGCGAGCCTAGTTCACGCTTCCAAAGGGTCTTCTGCCCTCTTCAGAACCTCGGTTCTACGAGCTGATCACTCGACAATTGATCCAGGGCAGGTCGTTGTTAAATCCAACGACCTTGCCCAATTCTTCAAGTACTGTTGCGCTATCGAAAAGAAAACGCGCCGCATATCTGCTGCTCTTGAGGTAAAAAATCCAACTCTCTAAAAATCGTGATGGCCAATCATATAAATCGTCTGCCAGGATCGCAACTTTCATAGCGATTTACTCGATTCAATAACTACAACATATACCCAGGTTTGGAAGGAGATGAACGATATGCCTCTTCGTCTGGTGCCTTGTCTTCTACATGATGTTCGACAATACACAGAGTTTGTTTCTTCTCCACCTATCCAGATGGGGTAACTCATGCCACTGCCCCTGCAGGATGTTGACGCACATCAACAACACCATTGAAGTGGACATGTTCTCTCAAAGACATGAGTCCGTTTGCAATGTTTGCTGTAGCATGAATAACTTCGTCCAGGATCTTCAGGTAGTTTTATCCTTGTGAAGTTTGCTTCTGGCATATGACACTGACGGCCATGTCATTTTTGCAGAGGAAGGTGGAAGCGTTACTGGCGACAAGCCGTTCCAGCACAAACCACGACTCTGCAAGTGAGCATCCTGTTGTCATTTCGGAGGGCTTTTTCTTAACGTGTCGAAATACAGGCTTCTTTAAGAATTCTCAAAACATCCACATATCTGGCGGAATCTTCACCGCCAACACGGGCACATCAACACCTGATCTTATATTGCATGCGCAAAATGTGTGTTCTTTTGTGACCTGGTCTTGCACACGTCATTCAACGCTCCAGCAGGAGAAAATCATTCGCTTGCAATATGTCCACCTCGGTGTTTTATTTGGTTATACAGGTCACAGTGAATGGCACTCCCAAAATTCCCCATGAATTACTGCTCAATCGGAATACTCGGTGCGACCAGGCACTATTTCTTCTAAAATATCCTTCACCTCCTCATACCTCTCTCCTCGGATTTTGCAAAAATTTTTACTTCCGGACCCGCTGCTCTCTGGCAGAGTCAAATGGTCCCTTTCATGTTTCTTCTTGACACTCTTTTCTCCCCTCTTCTGGTCGAACATTGTGCCCCCGCCGGGTTCCACTTGACTCAGTATTCTTGATTCCCCGGGAATTGAATTCCAGAGGTATCAAGAAGGAGAACCTTCTGCACTGACAGTACCTCCGCACATTTGTCGCAGTGGTTCTGTCTCAGCAGAAGTTCCTCTATTCTAATTTATTGGTATTTATTGCCATGGCTGTGTTCCTGTGTAAGTCAAAAACGTGTTCAACTCATTCCTCAAACCCCAATACCAGACCATTGGACAATGGAGATGGGCGAGCGTGCCTGAAGTCATGCCCATCTGCTATTAGCCAACTTCCAAGTGACCGGAGCAGCTTCGCCGCAAAAGCCGGTCACAGCGTCCAACTTCTTTTTCACCCAACCCACCCTTTCCTCAACTTTACCTTTCTCCTCATACATTTGTGTCCTGATACCCAGCATATTGCAGTTTACTCCGAGTATTTACTTCGATTATACACCTTTCATTCACTGTTCACACATCCACACCTATAATCATGCCAGTTAATCCATTCAACTTGTCGTCCTCAGTCATGCTCAAGTCGATAAGTCTAGACACGATGTGATTGACCCCGCCCACCCAGCGGCTCAATCGCACTCGTTCCTGCGTCAGCTGCGCTGACCCAACACAACCCGTAGGCTTATCAAACCTTCAGCACGCATAACGTGAGACGAAGTTGGAACCCACCAACGCACCTTTCCTCAGCCTGAAGCATCCCGACGCTTGTACAGCTCGTCCCACGTGGCTCAAATGAATCAACCACCGACTGGTTGGTATGACGCATAAGACACACAAATATTCCCACATCCCCCCCTCATTCACGTCAAACCTCCGAATTTCGTCAAATACTTTTGCATGGATCTAGTATTAGGGTCTGCTAGTATGGCCATGTACTGTAGATTAATATTTCGCATGGAATTCACGATTTAAGTGCTCTTTTGCCGCCAGCAGTATTCGGGCCGGACGTCAGTCGCTTCGGTCAAGGGGTTTAGGTCTACGACACGGGGGGACAGTATGTCCAAGCTTATCTGTGAGTACAGTAAGGAGCAATTTCATCTATAATATGATTTCTCCGTGTGAGGGTGAAATTTGCCCTATTAGAGACAAGACAACAGACGTACTACGCACTGGCATAGAGTGAGTAACAAAAGCGATCCGTAGATCCCCCGCACAGAGGAACGATCTACGGAATCCCAATTCTGGCATGAGAACGCAACAGAAGACAAGAATAGATGCGTTGCCAGCGGGTATACGCACCATGACGCAACCAGGAGTATGCGGAATCCCGAGAAGCAGACGACTTCTTTGAGTGAGTTGAACCCAAATTCTGGTCAACCTGGCTATCCGATACACGGGTGGGCTGCAAAGACTCAAAAGGTAGAGTACAGCCCACCAAATGACGCAGGCTGGATACGACAGACTTTGGAGATGTTGAGTCAAACTTGCTTAGAGTATGGGTACCTCATGACCAGCATTCGAGTCGCAGGTCTCTTGATGACACTAGCGAGTCCTCGGTCCTCTGTACAGTGGGCATCTTGGCTTCTGTCAAGCCAAGTAAGTCAGTATCGACTGCGTAAATCAAAAATATTCTGAGGCGAAAGCAGAAGCCAGAAGCAGAAGCAATAAACTCGTGAGATCACAATTCCGACCCTTTTGAAGAGGAAGATTCAAGATAAGATGAAGTATGTACTCACATTGTCATCCGAGTCCGAGAGCGTGTACTGTATCTGCCATTGCAGATCCGCAGTCACACAAAAGATAAAAGCCAAAACCAAAACAGTGGGAAAGCGTCCAGCATCCCAGAGCCAGAGAGTGCCAAGCACAAGCGAAATAGAAGTTGCGTTCGATAAACTATGAGCTTGAACTCGTGCTTCAGATCGCGACAGACAAGTGTAGAGAACAGTATGTTGGTCCGCAGCGGCGAAGGCGAGGTATACAGTATCAGACTAGGTTCAAATGCGGTGGGAATATGTATCCTAACCAGGGAGAGTGCCAAGGGTATTCAGGACAGGATGCGAAAATGGCTCGCTGGTGCGGGTAGAGTACAGAGGGAGCCCAGAGACCAGGATCGGAGCGGACGCCGTCGGAGGCGGGATGAACCTTGAAGTACCAGTCTCCAGAAATAGAGTACGAGTTCTTTCAGAGTCTGAGAAAGCGGGGACCCTAGAATAGCGGAGAGGGAAGGAAGGATACGGAAGCAGCTGCAGATCGAGGTCGACCAGGATTGAGTTCGGAATAAGGGTATGGACATTGGGATCTGGGCTCTGGAGGAGTTGAGAGCTAGGGCGAAATCTCAAACGTGCGCCGTTGGGTGTTGGATGTTGAACGTTCGCCGGTGGGTGTTGAACTAAGGAGGATTATCGGAGTCGAGGTTGCGGAAGGTGGGCTACTTATACTTATCTTCAACGTCAATCAGGAATATTCCAGATATCGTCCGAGCGAAGCGGAGAATCTAAATTCTGATCATGAGTATTGAGTATCAGCCTTGACTGTCATCGATCCGACCTATATCGATATTGACTCGGATAGTAGAGTATCGATACTCACGAACTTGAAGATGCTTGATTGCTGATTCTTGAATCCTCCGTGGAGCCTGGCATCTTTTTGGCTCTTGGCCGCGATAAGCAGCGACGATATCGATTCAAAGACTCGAAGACTCGAAGAGCAAGAGACTTCTTCCTTGATGCAAGGATCAACGAAAGAATTCGATGGTATTTGTGCGAGGAAAGTGACGGCGATATCAACGTCTCTCGAGTCTGCCAGTGAGTCGTGAATGTGATGGTAGGTACACAAGGAACGTGGCTAGCGCACCCTTCTGAGCCACGGGGAGATCTCGTCGAATGAGGACGGGAGCCTCGTGCGTATCGGACGTTCGCCAACGATACTGTTGATCCCTTGAAAGCACGCGTTCAACACGAGGCAGAACAAGCTTCTGTCCGAGAGGATTCAGAGTTTGAAAAGTTTCAGGGTTTGAGAGCTTTTGGCGCCCAGTTATACTAGGGTCATGAGGTCATCCGAAAGGCACCCCAGGGCTCTCTACATGAACGAAGGTCGGAAGGGAACCCACCCCGAAATTCAACCTGAACGTACGTCGGTACGTAAGGAAAGATGTTGATATGCCCGATCCCCTGGATAGAACCCTTATCGATACGATACCGAAATTCCGAACGCACGATTGGCTCCTGCCCCCTGGCTCCTTGCGTGCTGGCGGTGCAGCCTACCGCCGGAAGTGATCAAACTCAATTGATTCTCGACGGGCACCACCACCGAGCGCAGACCACCGAGAAGCGATAACTCCGCAGGGCAGACGCACCCCGATATCCCAGGTCGCTGGCCACGATAATCCTCGCCGCGTTCCCTCCAAGCTGCGATAATACCTCGGAAGAACGAGAATACCACACACAGGCTCCTGCGGACAAGACAGGACAAGACAACAGAGACGAGAGCGATCCACGCCCAGACCGGACGGCTCAGAAAGATGATGGCTACGGAATGTGGTGGCAGGGACTCGGAGAGCTTTTGACACGACCTAGATCCCTGCCTCCGATCCGGACCCTGTCACCCTACACTCGGACTGCGGCTAAAAATACCCTACACGTTTTAGGTCGTGTGCGTTGCCACCCGTTCTCGAGGGCACGGCGTGGGAAGAGCTTTCTTTTTTCTCTCCCCTCATTTTGACAGCTTGACACGGGCACTGAGAGACAGACAGACAGCTACAGGGTCCGTCCCGTCGACCGTTCTTGTGGTTTCCGATCCTGCTTGCATATAAGAGCACAGCTTGGTGTGGCGGCTGGGTCGTCACCTATCTGTCCTGTCCTGTTATCTTCGCGCTACGGTACGCTATTGTGTGCAAGCACTTGACTTGCTCGTATCTACGCCGTTCCACTCGCGTCTTACCCAACCCAACCCGCGACTCGACTCGTGTCCGACCCGTGGTCTCCTTTCGAACCCTACGAGTCCAGAGTCTAGACACAACTGTGCACACACCAGTCATCCCACACCCGTCCTACACAACAACACCACCCCCACACGCCCACCAATCTCATCTCCCTCTCCCTCTCCCTCGATAGATTAGCAGCAATACATGGGCATCATGCCTAGCCAGCGCAAACCCCCGCGCTCCAGCTCCACGATGAGCTGCGGCACGAGCACGCCGACAACCCCAGCTTCCTCCTCTTACCCGACCCCAACCTCGCCCAAGCTGAGAGCGTTCCTCCCCGCGTTCACAGCCACCAAGATCACTACGAAGGCTAGCAAGACCACAAAGGCTACGAAAGTCAGCAAGGCGGTGCCGACATCTCCTATCTCAATACCACCGCCACCAACGACCCTCCTCCCCTCACCAGCCTCAGCGTCCTCGTCCACCTCCACGCTCGTCTCGCCCTCGCCCTCTCCCTCACCGCAGCCAACCCTCCAAAGCACACAACGCACCCTGCGCATCCCCCGCCCGCGCCCGCTAACCGCACACACCCCGCGCCCCATCCCCAACTCCTACTGGGCCACCCCGCTCCTCCTCGCATGCGAGTACCCGTGGTCGCCCAGCAACCCCACCTCGCCCAAGCTCGACGCGCTCCTCCGCGCGGGCGTGCGCACCTTCATCGACCTCACCGAGCGCGGGGAGTTGGTGCCCTACAGCGCCATCCTCTCGTCACGCTGCGCCCTGCTGGGCATCGACCCACAGGAGGTGGAGTACCACCGCTTCCCCATCCGCGACCGGTGCCTCCCCGCCTCCCTCGAGCTCATGTACGCCATCATGGACGTGCTGCGGGACAACGAATCCCGCGGGCGCATCAGCGCCGTGCACTGCCGCGGCGGGATCGGGCGCACGGGGATGGTGATAGGGTGCTGGCTGGTGGAAAGTGGAGTGGCAAGGGACGGGCGGGAGGCCCTGGGCGTGATTGCAAGAGAGTGGAAGACGGTGGAGAAGTGTAAGCGGTATCCGAATAGCCCGGAGACGGGCGCGCAGTTTGAGTTTGTGAGGGCGTTTTGTCCGAGTTTGAAGGTAAGGGTGGGGGTGGAGGCTGTTTAGATGTGGGGGGTTCTGAGTACATGTTTTCTTGGGTGAGTTTCTGTGGTGGTTGCTCGTTGTGGTTGGTGGGCTGACGCGCATGTACTCTAGTTTTTAGGGCGTATACCTCCATACTACCCACCTGGATTTCTCATATCCTCCCGTCGATCACCTTACTTACCCACCCACCCCCGTCTCTTTCGAAACCTCTTCCCGCTGCATCGCTGCCAGTGCACCATGGATATACGCACTCATATCATACATCCTCGCCCTCCTGGACGCTACGCCTCCTTTTCCCTCATCCTCTTCTGAATTCTATCGTGCATTCTCTGTCGCTTCCTCACATAGATCGCATCCTCTCTCCCCATGCTTTCTCCTATCTTCTCTTCATCTTCTCTTCTGCTGCACTGCATCGTTTCCCCTGCACCGCACTGCATTGTACACTACTCGCATCTGCTCTTACTGTCTTCTTTTCTTCCTTGTTCTTTCTTCTTTCTTCCTCTCTTCCTCTCTTGTTCTTTCTTCTTTCTTCCTCTTCTTTTTCCACTTTATCATGCTCTATCATTCTCGTAGGCACAGTACACTACGCTTCATGATCATGATCAGTCGTCTCTCTTGTGTTATCCTTACAGTAACTTCAAGTTATCGGGTTTGATAATACACATGCATTTCCATTTCCACATCTACACGCATATCTAGAGTACACACGTCTCTTCCTGGGCCCATGCCCGGGGTTTCCGTTTGACATGTGGTGTTCAAGGTAAGAGGTAGCAGGGAACAGGGAACAGGGAACAGGGAGCACTGTGGGCACGAGGACCTACTACAGGTTTATTAGGGCTCAACTAAGAAGTGCGTGCCATATTAAATTTAAAGGTACGTGCTGTCGAAAATTAAAGCACCCCAATATCCTTGTACTCGTACTCGTGCTCGTGCTATCGCCTCACCTGGAGTGGCAGGGTGCAAGCATGGCAAGACTCCTCAGATATGCAGCTTGACTGGCCATGGTTTCTGGGACGAGGTGCTTGTCAGGACTCATGATACATGATATGTACATGGTGCCCGAGCCCAAGGAGAGTGTGCGTAAGTAATGCCTGAATCGAGCCCGAGACGCATGGGCGTCAATTGACCCGAGCACTATTAGCAGACTAAGACTTGGAGCTTGGAGCTCGGAACTCATATTCCATCTGGCGTCGAAGAGAACCTTGTGTCAAGGCTGAACGCAGAATACTGAGTGGAGTGCTGAGCTGGCTCGCGATTGAATCTGGCAGGTAGGCAGAGACAATGACGCGTTGATTGTTCAAGCTCAAGGTCAAGGTGAGACGTGTTTCCAAAATCGAGTGCCCATTGTTCGTCTAATATGGTCTTTGCATTCCCAGTCTAAGAGATGGCGAAGAACTCGCGAAGAAATCCCTCAAAGACGAGCTCTTCCACACGGGAGATCTTGACAATAAGGACCCATTTGCTTATAAGCAGGACAATGTGAGGTGCCATCCCGGTACTACATCCAGCCTGACCCTCGCTCTGGCGACCGCTTTTGGTCTTCGTTGGCATCTGTCGAAGTCGCATTGTGGTGTCGGCGCTCAATGAGGTTGACCTCAGAGCTGGCTGCAGTGCCGAGTCCCGACTCTTTGGGTCATGGCTGATCTGTATTCGTTTCGTAGTTCTGCGCCTCTAGATCTAGTTCGAGACACAGAACGATGCGCGTGGGCTGATTTTAATTTGTGTTGGTGTTCCGCTTCTCTATGCAGAAGCGCAGAACGACGTCGATGGTGTGATCTAGAGTGCTGCTGCGCTGGCGTCGTGGATGAAGGTGAAGCTGATCCTTGAGCGGCGAGCCGTGGCGGGGCCCGCCTGAATATTGGACGTGTTCTCCCTCATCCTCCTCCGTACACGCGTCACACGTTTGGTTGGCTGTGCTCTGATCAGGAACCTTTGCAGCCCACCCGTAGCATCGCTGCTCCTGGTCGTGGTTGTAATTTAAATCTCAGCGAGAAACTTGCGACTGGTAGGCTACTCGAGTACATCATTGACTCCCCTGCCTGCACTTCTTCCAATCGTTCCTCCACCTGTGCCAACCCTATTCACGTATTCGGTCCAACCTCTCCCAAGTCCTTCGAACCCAGCACACTTCAACGACAGACGCTCTGCCTGGCCTGCCAACCTTCCCCGTATACGTGCGTTTGGTGCGCCGTGCGCCGTGCACCCGTGTACGGTGTCGCATTGTTGAATTCGAGCAGAGCGTGGTCAGAAACGCACAGCTGTATCGTCAATCTTGCTCGGGGTACCTAGTACTCTGATTGAATCAAGCTTAAGAAGGACTTGCGGATTGACTGATGATCTTCGCTTGGCTTGCTTGTCGACACTACAGTATTTCTCATTTCTCGCAGAAGCCTGATCTCCCGCTCAGGCTCTCAGGTGTTCAGTGTCACCAAGACCGCTATAGGCTTCAAGTTTGCGCCGTGCTTTTTTTCTTCTGAATCAAGTCCTGTTCAGTGCTGCGGACCCTCAGATCCTACGGGCATGCGTGCTCAGGCTTTGGCAGTGGTATGGACATCATCTTTCATCGATCTTTTTTTGGGTGAGCCAATTGTCAATCTCACGAGCTTAACGCTTTTCTGCCATGCAGTTCAACTTGATCGACGCTAAGATATGTACACACTCAAGAGTCAACAGTGCTGCGCAGGTCTTCTGTGGTTGGTTGGTTGGATATCGTCGTGCTGACGCGCATATATCCTAGTTTTCACTGGCGTTTACTACCATACCATCCACCTGAATCTCTCTCTTGCACCTCATCCACACTCTGCATTGTGGACGCTACTCGTCCGAGTCCTCTTCCAGCATCTCATCCTCTTCGTTGTCGTTTCCTCATACATACATTGCGTCATCTCCCATGCTTTCTCTTCCCTTCATCTGGTGCATCGCATTGCATTGTATACTCCCGCACGTTCTCTCTTCATCATAATCTCGTAGGCACAGTACACTACGCTTCATGATCAGCCGTCTCTCGTGTTATCATCGTGTTATTTGATATGATAATACACATGCATACCTGCATTTCCATGCTCCTTCTCAAATTCTCGAAAATACTCCGGAATATGTGGTTCGAGCTAGACTGAGAGAGGAAGTACTTGTACAGCCCAGGCAGCGTGTCGAGCACGAGGAGTGAGGCCGTGCAAAAGGATTTTGAGTACTGTATTGCGCCCAGCAGGATTCGAACCTTCGTTCTGGATGCCGGACCGGTCCCGGGATCTAGACCTAGAGTAGAGGGGGTGACGTCACGCGACGAATGTTGACCTTTGCTCTTCTCCCATTGACTGCCAACCATTCGCACATTTCAATCTAGCCCCTGCTCCTGAGAGAAGGCAGGATGCACGCTTCAAGCTCTATTATGGGCTGACTCATTCTAACTCGTGCTCCTGTGGATCTCACTGCTACCTGTGGCGGTTGTCTGGACTGGAAGATCATAAGAATCGACTCGACTGGGACGTCGAACCTTCAGCAAATGAGGGTGGGCGGACCAAGTGCAGACTGTCCGAGTCGTCTCACATCCAATGGCGCTTCCTCGTGCGTACCGGTGAAATTGGTGTCTCTGAGAAGTAATATCGGTCAAGGTGAGAACGTCCATTGTTCGTCCGATATGGTCTGTACACTCACAGATTGACAGGTTATACAACTGTGATGACGAAGAATTCGCGAAGAATCCGCTCTTGAACGCACCACTCACGATCACGCGGAGCCAATTAAGGGAACAATAAAGCTCAGAACTCGTCTGCTTATAAGAAGGACAATGGGACGGGACGAACCTCACTCCAACGCAACCTCCGCTCTTCCTCACCTCCTCACCCCCATTCCGCTCTCGAGGTCTCGTCCTCCTCCCTCCCTTCAACGACCTTGAAGTGAACCGCACTCTCATCGGGCCCAGCTGCGCAGGAAGGTCACGCTCGTGCGCGTACATCCTTCGCTCCGTGATATCCAGTGCAGATGGCAAATGTCGGACTTGCTCTAGCTTATGCAGGGTCCGATCTGGATCATGGACCTATTTACGGGCAGGATCGTTGGTCTTCCTGGACAGTGATTGCTGGTGCCCGTGTGCTGTGCTATGTCCGTCTCCGTTGATGTTATTCTGGTGGCTCTTACTTCAAGTCCCCGCTTTTTTCTCATCTAGGAGGGATCGTATTGCTTGAGATATGTACAGGAGATGTCATGGATGTGTATCCTGACTCTCAGTCTGGCGGCTGCTTTGCCCATTGTCTGTGCTCTGTCTGTCTCAACTCGCGAGGAGCATATTAATCACCGTACCCACCGTCATTGACTCCGAAACTTAGCGTCGTGTACCTACTCTGTGAGCCTTGAGCCTGAGGTTTCTCTCAGAGCTGCTGGTGTGCGACGCCGACTCTGTGGGCCATGGTTGGTCTATATGCGTGATTCGGTTCTGGCTCTCTAACAAGCGGGGCAGAACGACCTTGGTGCTACGTATTTTCTGCACGGGGTGCTGGGGATGTTATGTTATAGATGGAGATCGAAGAACTGGGGAGGGGTGCTAGATGATGCCTTGCCATGCTTGATGGCAGGGTGACTCTGCGACGAGACTCGAATGGATGATGGTCCCGGAGGATTAGATGAAACTCGTTGTTGTGATGTGGGGCTTACCCTCTGGCACGTCATCCTCTGCCTTCCTCTTTCCTCCTGCCTTGGAGTTTCGTTTCTCCCCTTGAAGGGATCGTACTCCTGACATTTTACTGCTAGGAGAAATCGTGGATGAGTCAGGCTGGCGTGCCGTTCCTTTACTGCGCCCACCTTGGCCCTCGCTCGGGCGGCCGCTTGTGGTTTTCGTCTGTGTCTTCCTCAACCCTTGAGAAGCAGATAACGATGCACACCTTCCGCCATTGCTGGTCTCATTGTGACGTTGCCACTTAATAAGATTGACCACAGGGCTGGCTGCAGCGCCGACTCTTTGTGTCTTGGCCGATTCGTATTTGTGTCGTGGTTCTACTCGTCGAGTTCGAGAAACAGAACGATGCGCTTTGGTCTGGGTTGAAGAGCGCTTTGTGTTGTCGACAGGCCTGATTGATGTGATCACCGCATCGTCGACACCCTGTTGATTGTTCGATGTCTTAATTGGCCAGTACGGTACTGGCTGTGATGCAGGTGGCGAACACAATTGAAAGGATTTTCCGTCGGTGATGCGGTACCTAAATATTCAATGTTGGCATTGAATCCCAGGGGCTGCGGTTGGTTGGGGGAAAAGCCAGGAGTTGGCCAGAGATTGGTTGGGGTTAACGTTGAACGGGAGTCTTATGTTGTGGATGGAGGTCAAAGAACTTGTGAGGGGTGCCAATTCAGTATGTCCACGTGTTTGCCGTCTTGACGACAGCCTAGCCTCGGTTCGCCTCCTCATCATATCCGTGTGGTATCGGCATATTGGATGAGGCGAACGTCTTGAAGGAATGGATTGTCGTCTGTCGACGCTGCACTGTGAGACTGCTGACCATTGCTTAAACCCTGCGACTCCAGCTGCTCTGGAAGAAATCGTGGAGGTTGCTTCCCATATTGACTGAAGTTATCGTTGTTGGGTTGTAAGCATGCCGGAGGAGTGGTGATAGTAATGGAGTAATTGGCCTTGGTGGGCTGTGAAACATGGTTCAGCGACCGAGATTGGTCTACCAGTCTCTGTTGAACATGGTGCTGGGTGGTCTAACGATGATAATTGAAGTTTGATGGCGACGGGCTGTTGGAAGTGCTGCTGGGAGGAGTGGGTACGATGGACTGGGAAAAGATCCCGATTCTGCTCAGTACAGGAGACATACATTGGCCTTGGTGTTTGGGCGACAAAATGACTGGGGCAATGCGGATTAGCGAGTAAGTACTGTTCAAATCCAAGCTCTTTTTCGGACTACTCTTACTGCTCCCATGATGCCTTTGCTTGCTGGCAGAGCCACTCTACGATGAGACTCGAATGGATGATGGTCTCATTACCGAATCAGATGGGCGCTCTAATCTACCTTGATTCGTGCAACTTTCTGCTGGTTTGATCCTCGTCGTCGTGTCTGCGAGCAGTTTCAAAATCGTGTCGCCGTTCTGTGTTTCTAGTCAGAGAAACAAGAGCATCAATTTCCAGAAAAGACTTTGTGAAATAAAAGTCACGTATATCTGTACATTGTACTGCCAATGATTATACACAGACCTTTACTCTACGTCGCACTTTGTTGTAGTATCTGCGCAGAGAAAGAGTCGAATGAATAATATAATATTCGGTATTCAGACGAAAGATAATATTTGTATAAATAATGTACATGCCACGGAGTCTGTTCTTTGTACAGAGTAGAAGGCACGTTCGAATCTATGAAGTGCTTACATGAATGACGAGGAAACAGCGAAGAATTTGCGAGTAGAGGGAATCGGGATGCGACGCTGGAAACTGGAAGCCTCATGTTCACACGGGTCAGGCTTGATGACGACGTCCATCGATAAAGCGCACTTGGAGGGGATCGTTCTCGACCTCCATCTCCCACCCAGCACCCTTCGAAAACCCGACGCGACCATCCTCCTGCCCTTGGCGTAGCTACTTCTTCAAGGCTTACTGGGGTATAAAGGTATATTGACGGTTCTTCTCTTCCTTGGCTCTGTAATATCTCACAGATTAGCTTGACTCTATCCACAGGCTGATTCACTGACCTAACGTCGTTGACCATAATCATATTGTCGGAGTATCTCTCCTGCATGGCCCCTTTTTTTCTTGGTTTCCTGGACGGCGCTGGCCGGGAATCGACTCCGGAACTTGAAGAGGCAGAGGAAGCGGAGGCGGCGGACGACGCAGGGGAGGGAGGTGGTGGCGGGGGCGGAGGCGGCGATGGCGTGTACACAGGTGGCTCGTTGTCGATGCGCTGCCGTTTCTGCGCTGGCTGCGCTGAAGAAGACGACGACGACGCCGTGTCATCTGAATGGAGGATTAGATGAGACTCATTGTTGTGGTGTGTGGCTTACCCTCTGGCACGACTTCCTTTGCCTTCCTTTTTCCTCCTGCCTTGGAGGTTTTGTTCCCCTCCTTGAAGGGATCGTACTCTCGAAATTGTATCCTCAACTTTCTGCTAGGAGAGAGCGTGGATGAGCCAGGCTGGGAAGCAGTTCCTTTCCTGCGCCCAGCTTGGCCCTCGCTAGGGCGCCCGCTTGTGTCTTCCGTCAGCGTCGTTCTCGACCCTCGAGAAGCAGAATAACGATGCATACCTTCCGCCATTGCTGGTCTCATTGCGGCTTTTCCGCTCAATGAGATTGTGCTCAGAGCTGGCTGCAGCGCCGACTCTTGTTGTCTCGGCTGATATTTGTTTGTAACGTGGTTCTGCTCCTCGACTTCGAGAAACAGAATGGCTGGGTTGAAGAGCGCCAAGTTGTGTTGTCGACGGGTCTGAATGATGTGATCGCCGCATCGTCGACACCCTGTTGATTGTTCGCTGTCTTAATTGGCCAGTACAGTACTGGCTGTGATGCAGATGGCGAACACAGTTGCGAGGATCTTCCGTCGGCGACGCGGTACCCAAATATTCATTGTTGGCATTGAATCCCAGGGGCTGCGGTCGGTTGGGGGAAAAGCGAGGAGTCGGGTTAAGGTCTTGATCCAAATTGTTGCCAATGTGCTGGAGGCCCTCAGGAGGACTTGCGACAGAGTACGCGGCGTCCTGGGTAACCTGGCTCAGTGCCCGAGGTTGCTGTGTCCATCCCTGAGGAGCATGATGTGGGGTGGTGTCGAAGCAGCCACTGATGTTTGAGGACGGCGAAGCAGCAAAAGTCCTGCCAGTCGCCGGGGCTGCAGGGTAGTTGTACTGCGTGGTCTGTACTAGTGCGTGGGGCTGAATTCCTTGGCCATAGAATTCTCTAGCAGGAGCAGATTGTGAGCTATTGGCAAATGAAGTGGATCGTGAGCGTGGTTGGTTGCTGTTGAATTCGAAAGACATACGCGGTCATAGCTCCATGAGCTGGGAAACTGAAGTTGTCGTGGATAGGTTCAGTCACTACAGAAGAGACCGGAAGCGAAACATGGTGTGATATCCATGGCTGCTGCGCCGGTCCTGGTGGAGCGTGATGGTTTTGGATGGCGTAGGGGTGATAACCAGGCATAAGAGAGGAAGAAAAGGATGCGCTGCTGGTCGGCGAAATGAGGTCGTGGTAGGATCCTTGATTTCCTTGCGTCTGGGAGGGATCAGAGAGCCCGGAGACTCCAGGTTCAGGGGCAGAATGCGAACTGTTGGACAAGACGAAAGCAGAACGTAAGCGACGACAATCGGTGCTGTGCGATGGGGATGACGTACGCTGGCGGCGCTTCAGGATTGAGGCCTTGTAAGAGCCAAGATTCATCGTTGAGAAGATTGTCGACGTCAAACGGTGCTTCCATGATAGAGCTTGTCAGCGACGGGGTTTATCAATGGGTAGGCTGGTTGGTAAAGAATATGGATCTGTCGGGAAAAGAAGGAAATGGCAGCAGCGCGCCTTTTTAACAACACAATTCGGACTCAGCTCTAGCAACGTGTTCGGCTGACAATGGCTCGGAACCTCTACAAAAGTAAGGAGATTTGCACCACAGCATTGTACTTTTTCTGAATACTCACGTTTTCCAGGCTACTAGGGGGTGACTCGACGAATTTTCCCTTGACAAGGCCCACAGCATCATTGATGCCTCATTGTGACGCTCTGAGACGCTTGCCCCTTTAGTCAAGATGCAGTTGCTTTGAGGAAGCCACGAGTTGTGGGTGCGATCAAAGAAGCGGTCCCTGGCTTCGGCGTGGTTTTTTTTTCACCCTTTGTGTTGAACGGAACGTGGTAGTTCATTGTCCAGACGATATGATTCTCGTCAGTTCCCTTGTGCCACTTCCGTTGTACATGGCCTGTGGCGAAGAGGAAGGAAGTGCTAATCATAATGTACTTGGAGCTGGTCGCATTCGACTCGGCAATGCGACAGTTCTTCGTATGGATCTGCAAGTACTTAATGTCAAAATCCAAGCTCTTCTTCGCGCCACTCTTCCTGTTCGCACATTCAAGCCTATTAATCGCCAATTAAAATACCAGTAACTAAGTGAGGTCAGTTCATAGGAATTCAATGGCAGAAGGCCTAGCACTGATGCCACGCGATGTGCATGTTTTGTGAACCTCGGACGTGCAAGCGCTGTGGTCCCAATTTTATTTTTAGATCGGTAAAATCGCCTTTTCTTTCTGTCAGGTCTGCTGTGGTTCTACGACCTACGATCTATCATCCAGGCGTACTAAAATGAAAGCAATAGACGTCTGATACGAATACTTCAACTTCTCGACTTCAGTAAGCACGGATTGAGCCAGAATGAGGATTCGAGATAGGGGCTAGATTTGTCATCGGCTTAGTTCATCAGATCCCAACGGCACATTCCGGGTGCTCTTTCTGTACAACCAACCACAACCAACTTGCCGCACTCTACGTTATTCATTCCAGACGGCCTAATGAGCCGTGAATTACAAGCCTTCTTCTCGACCTATGTGTTAGTGAGCAGAACGGACGTGTCCATCCTTCAGATGCTTCTGGTTTGAGATGAATGTTGTCGAGTCGTCATGGCATGACCATCCAGAGAGGTACAGTGAGGAGGTGAATCCTAGCAGCTCTGTTCCAGTGTTTATCTTCGCTGACATTCAGCCTCAGAGCTCCTAGCACGGACCGCATACACTGGGTTCGGGATTGGTGCACGCTGGCCAGCCTTTCGGACCGCGAGGACGCCATCTATTCTTGTCTGACGTCGACAGTTCGTCAGGGTTGGTCGAGGGTGAGTGAAGCGCAACCTTTCGAACAATGTCGCGCTGGAACACCTTATCGATTATCAGTTCGATAGGCGACAAGCTTCTCTGTCATCGGACCATCGTCCTATCTGCAGGCCTTTATATGACAGTCCCAAATATCAGTGGCGCCTCTTCTCTTCATAACTAACCTCCGTCGAAACATACATTAACTCATGGCGACTTCGTCTCCGCTAACGTGCGGCGCATCCTCAAATCACGTCTCTTCAACTTCGCCTCCCGCGGCCTTCATGCCCACCAAAGCGTGGTGGAAAGAGGCGGTGATATACCAGATCTATCCCATCTCGTTCTTCGACTCCAACGGAGATGGGATTGGCGATCTTAATGGCATTCACGCTAAACTGGACTATTTGAGAGATCTGGGCGTGGATGTGATCTGGCTGTCCCCGATTTATCGGTCGCCCTTGGCGGATATGGGCTACGATATGTGAGTATAGCCATATCATTCCGGAATCTTGCGTCGATGAGCTGATCTGGACTTGTCTCCCTCACTCAGCTCGGACTATGAGAACATCGACCCTCGATACGGAACTCTGGCTGATTGGGACAATTTGTTGAAGGGTGTGCATGAGAGAGGGATGAAGCTCATGTAAGCCGCTGATTTTTCTGTCTTCGATTTTCACATTCGCTCATTCATCGAAACTTTTATTTTAACAGGATGGATCTTGTCGTTAATCATACTTCTGACGAGGTGATTTATATACGTATAGACATTGCCACACGCAGCTGACAATCCTCGGATAAACCCAGCACGATTGGTTCCTCCGCTCTCGGTCAAGCAAATCGGATCCCAAACGCGACTGGTATATCTGGCGCCCACCCAAGTACGACTCTGCCGGCAATCGATGTACTCCGAATAATTGGAAGTCAACGTTTCAAGGTCCATGCTCTGCAACGCACGTTTTACTATCTTTCACTAATCGAATGATTTAGGCCCTGCTTGGGACTACGACGAGAAGACCGGAGAATATTATTTACACATCTATGTGGCGAAGCAGCCCGATCTAAATTGGGACAACCCTGACGTTCGCGAGGCGGCTTGGGACGTGATGCGTTTCTGGATTAACAGAGGGTGCGATGGCTTCAGAGTAAGTTAAATCTTGCGATATTCAATCGGTCAAGCAAATAAATCTTGTTCTCCAGATGGACGTTATCAACTTGATTTCCAAAGCCGAAGGTCTGCCTGATGCGCCTATCACCGTCCCTGGGGACGAGTATCAGCCCGCGAGCATGCATTTTGCGAATGGGTCAGTCTCCTTCCTGGCAGGCTGAGTGCCTCTGTAACTCATGCATCGTCGGCTCTAGCCCGAGGGTCCATGAATATATCAAGGAAATGCATTCCAAAGTGTTATCTAGTGCGTGTCAACTTCTATTCTCTGCAAATCTGCAAATCTAGTTATATTCTCATGGGTCATTTCCAGAACAAGATCTGATCACTGTCGGCGAGACGCCCTTTACCCATGATGCATCGCAGCTGGCGGCGTATGTCCTCCCAGCCAATAAGGAACTCAACATGGTATTCCAGTTTGAGCTCATGGACATAGATTCGCCCAAAGAGGGTCAAGATATCGCAGCTCTCAAGACAAAGAAATGGTCTGTAGATGAGTTCAGGAATATTGTGACGAGGTGGCAGCACTACAAACGCGAGGAAGGTTTCTGGAATACGTCCGTCTTACTTACCCTCCTTTCCTTTCTTTGTCTCCTGATCTGGCTCTCAGAATCTTCATCGAGAATCACGACCACTCCAGATCAGTATCGCGTTTTGGCAACGACTCCGACGAATGGAGAGCCCTGTCAGCGAAGATGTTGGCTACGTTACAGATTACCCAGAGCGGGACGCAGTTCGTATATCAAGGCCAGGAGTTAGCGCTGAAGAATTTTCCAAGGAGCTGGGGCATACAGGAATACAAAGACGTCGCTTCGCTCAATTACTGGAACTCGTGGGTATCTTTCTGTACCCTTCTTTATTTATTCTCAGCCTTTTCAGGGTTTTGGCACAACGTCGAGCAGAAAGAGGAACAGAAGACGTCGATATGTCCGACACCTTGGACAATTTCCAGAAGAAAGCTAGGGATCATTCGCGCGTTCCTATGCAAGTTAGTGTTTCCTTTTCTTTTCTACAGCGTTCCCTAAAGCTGGTTCCAGTGGGATGATTCGCCAAATGCCGGCTTCACGACAGGGGTCCCGTGGATGCGCGTTAATGAAGATCATGGGAAGTGGAACGCCGCTTCTCAGCTCGCTGACGAGAATAGCGTCCTGGCATTCTGGAAGCAGGCACTCGGCATTCGGAAGCAATATGACGTTCTCGTGCGTGAAGCCCTTATTTTGTTCCTTTCTCGGTCCATTGACGAATATGAACGAGCCCAGATATACGGTGATTTCACGGACATATCTCATGGACATCCGTCTGTCTTCGCCTATGTCCGGACTCTGGAAGACACGAAGGCCATGATCTTGTTGAACTTCAAGGAGGAGGAGACGGAATTTGAACTGCCAGACGCTCATCGCTGGGACGACTATGTTCTCACCCTTCGGAACTATCAAGAGGAAGGTACATCCTTCAGAACATCCCAAAAGGTGCGACTCAGGGGGTTCGAGAGTCGATTGTACATCCGGGCGTGAACAAGAAGCTATCTGATCGCTATAAACAAACTTGACCTCCTGAGATTCCAGGCTCTGCTATTTTCGAGTAATTTTGATTCTTTCATGTCTCGAAATTATTCAGACGTATTGTTGAAGGGAATGATTGACCCACTTCGGGCTTCAAGTACTCATGATCAATGGAATCGGATGGAGGATCATGCTGTGGTTCTGGCTTTCCCGAGACTCGGTGTCCCTTCCGTTCAACTGTTGTACCGATTTTTCACTGTCAACTGCGCAGGTACTCGCTATTATTGCCCGCAAGGTCGCGGCAGGCCGGATAGTCATATACTTGAAAGTTTTAAGTTGATGGTCAATAGATGGATAATCAGCGTCATGCTTGAAAGTGAAGAGATACAAGGTAGTTAGGACGTCAATTTCTTTGCATTTCTGTCATATCAGTCTTCACTTGAACATGGCAACTACGGTGGCCCGTTCTCGCAGTAGCCAAAAGAGTTTGAAGCACGAAGGTTAGCGAGAGTCAAGTCATGGCATCAGTCTCGGGAGAAGCCAAGGTCAGCCGCCAATACGATGCTTTCTGTCTTCTCCCGAGACTTATGACAAGCCCAACACCGTCCGTGTGGTGCCTGGCCCAAGTAAGCTGTCTGCGTCTATGCATACAGACAGCAAAACCATAACGGATCCTCGCTAGCACTATATAAAGGGCTATCTTGCCTTTCAGCTACAAGTAGTGGCACTCATTGGCCTACCCGATCGTAACATTGATCTCGCCGCTATGAAACTAGCCACCATCTTTACTACCCTTGCCCTCTTCACCTTCCCAAGTTACTCTCAGATTACCATTGCCTTCCCTCCACAGGGTACCGTAGTTATTCCAGATTCGGAAATCACTGTCGAGATTGATGAAGCGGTAAGTCTATGAACTCAGTCGACTCTCATACCTCTCTCACATCCGAAAAGGAGTCCAATTCCTCTCGCTCCCAACTGGGCATAGCCATCGGAATAAATTCATGCCCAGGAGGAAGCTGTCTCCCCGCTGATGAGGAACTAGGCGGAATTTCTTTCATAGGGCCTTTCAACCCTCAACCTCAGAGTGACCTTCCATTCAAGCCCCCGCACCAGAACTTTACGATCACTATCCCAGACTTCGGGGATATCAATTTGATACAGCTCAACGTCTTTCATGCCTCTACAGTTGGGGTCAGTCGTATTGAATACAGGGCTTGAGTTTGTTGACTAAAATTTCATTACAACAGGCGCTCGCTGTCCCCGTTGTCGAATTCCAGAGCATTACTCTGCAGATCTTGTAAGGGATCAGGATGCCCGTTGTTTAGTCGGGTAGGCACACTAAATGACCCAAATTGTGTAATCCATACTGCACTCATGGTGCTATCTCCCGTCTTTTCCCTTGACGATTTGAATAAACGGAAACCTACCCGGCACATAACGCCGTACGATAAAATGTGACACATAATGGAGGGATAAACATCTGTCGGTCGGGAAAGCCCGCTTGGGCGCTCATAGAAATCAGCCTGTAATCTCACTGTGTGTGAATTCACTGTTGCTCAAGATCATGAAACCGTGGAGTCCGGATGTGCTATTTAGAGGATCCCCCTCTAGGTTCCTTCGGTGTTCTTCAGCAAGGTCGCGGCATCCAATCTCGTGCGAGTCTCGGCCGAGTGAATCTCTGCTGATGTACTTCATAATGGGGTCGATCATAGAAGAGAACGGCTTACCATAGGTGATTTCTTTCACTATAAAAGCTCTTCCAAATGATGTGAGTCTTTCAATCAATTCAGCACCTTGCTTTCTATCATGAAGTTGTTTCCCTTCTTTACATGCCTGTTGTTAAAAGTGGGCACGGCTGTGTCCCAAACGACGTTTCTCGCGTATCCGCCATCAGGTGTTAACGTCACGGCTGGATCTCAGCTTACTTTGGAGATAGCGAGAACTGTAAGTCATGTCACTCTTTATATTCTAACGTCATTCATCCTGACATTATCTAGCCAACGACATCGTCTGTAACAGAGGTTGGCCTTGTCATCGCAATGAGCGAATGCAACGGTGGAACCTGCTTCCCGCCTGACCAATTTTTGGGTCGATTACTCTACAATGGTCCCTTCACACCTCAGTTCTTCGATCCTAAACTGCCGTCCGGATCTTACGAAAACTTCACTGTGACCGTCCCTGACTTCTTTGGTCCCGGTAAATACCTGTTGAATATCTACGATGTTTCGTTGGTTGGAGTACGTCTTGTCTTTTCATTGCATAGTCAATCTATTTTCGAATCTCTATTGACTTGGCCCTGATCTCTTTCCAGGCGGACAGTATCCCATTCGCACAGTTTATAAACATTACTGTCAATATTAATTAGGAGGATACGACAGTCTACAAATTTCTCTACACCCTCCTTTACGAGCTGTGCCAATCACCATGGGCGATTGTATGTACAACTTACAAGGATTTTACGCGGGAGCTTTATGAATTCGATCATGATTCTATTACTTGTCGCACTTTCTCAGTCAACTCCTTGCTATCAAGGCCTAAAAGCGCCGAGTAAACACGCTGCCTCCTTCCTCAGCCTGGAAGCAATGCGATCAAATTTATTCGGACCCGACATTCGAAGGCATTCTTCTCTATCTTCCTCTTTTCTTGGAGAAGTCAAGATCAGCCTCGACCCTGTGCGAGTCTCGACTGGACTATCCATTCTGTAGCCACGGCTAATAAAAACCACTTGACGGCTGGACACTGTGCCGGCGAACTTGAATTTTCATATAAAAAGCCTGAGATTATTGCTTAAATCTCAGGCAATTGATATTTCGACGAAGTACCTTTCTAACATGAATTTTTCGACCCTTTCAACACTTCTACTCCTTAGCTCAGTCTCCGTCTTAGCCCAGATAACGTCTGTAGCGTATCCTCCTCCAGGCGTCAATGTCACTGCGGGATCGCAAATCACTGTGGAGGTAGTGAGAACCGTAAGCTGCAACGCTTCTTATTTCAAGAGTCTCTAATGTAGCTCGTAATACAGCCCACAACGTCCTCTGTGAATGAAGTTGGCCTCGTCATAGCTATGAGCGAATGCCCCAGTGGTAACTGTCCGATACCCAGCCAATTTTTGGGTCGACTACTCTACAATGGTCCTTTCGATCCTCAAAATTCCGGTCCTGCTGGGCATTATGAAAACTTCACGGTTACTGTTCCCGACTTCTTTGGCCCTGGACAGTACCTTCTGAATGTTTATGACGTTTCGTTAGTCGGTGTAAGTCTCTTTCTTTTGATTACCCCTCAGAATAATATTTGCTGACCGGACCGCTACTTATGTAGGCCGACAGTATCCCTGCAGCCCAGTTCATAAATGTCACCATCAATATTCATTAGGACAACGTTATATTACTTATAATGCACATGTAGTCGCTGCTTCTACTAGTACTAGTAATATGCCCCTAGCACGATTTTTGAATATTGTAGTTGATAGGATCCACCGATTTTGTCTATTAGCTGATAGTATCTTTCCGCTCAAAAGAGTCTTGCTACTAACCAGCACATCATTGCATAGCCAAGTCGAGGCTTTTGAAACGTTCTGACAGGTTTCCGAGTTACGTTTTCATTAATTCGCGATGGAGTGTGAGTATTATTATCCCACCAGCGGTGTCCGCTCTTCCCGGACTACCGACGCAGACCATCCAGGCTCCTTGCGGTCTGGCTTCACCATTGTTGGCTGTGCACAAAGTCGTGTGTCCAGCATGCGCAGCTTGTACGTCGTTTCCGACTGCTTGTTACTTGCATCCGTCAGAGCCGCTTTCATTTCGACTGGGAACGGAATAGCGTCGCCGATGTATTCTCGTATAAAGGGGCGTAGAAAGCCCCAGAATCACCAGCCCAAGCCCAAGTCGTCCAATCAACAGACTTCTTTAGGACAGAATGAAGCCCATCCTTGCAGCCACTCTCGCCTTTCTCTTTGCTTCGGCTCCAACCTTGGCACAACGAATTTCCATTGGCTATCCGCCAGCTGGTACCACTGTTGAAGCCGGATCAGATTTGACCGTCGAAATCGTCCGCCCAGTATGTTGCCTCATTGGTTCTCGAGGCATCTTATCTCACAAGAGACACGAACGCTCTATAGGACTTCCAATCTTCAGCGACTGAAGTTGCAGTCGTGATTGCCATGAATTCATGCCCCAACGGCAACTGCTTTCCACCGAGTGAAGTGATGGGCCCTGTTCTCTACAACGGTCCCTTCAAGCCCCAATTCACTCCAGGCGTATCTCAGCCTCATCAAAATTTCACCGTGACTGTTCCCAATTATATTGGAACTGGCAGCGTCCAGCTTAATGTTTGGCACATGAGCTTGATAGGGGTAAGAACTTCTTTTGATCTGCAAGTGAAAGATGACTGACTGTGACTTCATAGGCCAGCAATGAACCCTTTACTGAATACCAAAACATCTCCCTTAACCTCCAATAATGGAAGACCTCAGTGCTGTTGACGAACATTAGTAGAGAAACCTAGTCATAATTTTACCCTACCCACCATGTAATGTTGTAGCGTCAACACTTCGCATATTTTCAATCGTCCAAATTGCTCCAATGCTGATCATGGTATGAAAGACGTTGACTTGGATAAACCCAGATGATACAAGCTGCCAAAAAATGATAGTGAAAGATAAAGAACAGTCAGAAAAACATGAAGACAGATCACACAAATACATGGACATGGGAAAAAGCCATGTCAGACAAAATATTCAAGTCGAATAGGGTATACATTCTGATATACAACGTTACAGTCATCAGAGGGTATCGCTCAAGCGAAAGTTTCAACCTCGGTAATTATTCAGAAGCTGAGACGGGGGGATATAGGCATTCGTCGGATAGCCACCTTGCGGTTGCCCATAGGGAGGCGCTTGGGCAGGCGGCTGACCGTAATACGAGGGATTGTTTGATGGGGCATAGCCTGAGCTAGCCGCTCCTGGGTTGCCGTATGGCGAATTGTTATAAGCGTCAGTGGGAGTATAGCCGCCTGGGTAGCGCGGTTGGTCAAACGCGTAAGGTTGCCCATAGGAGGCGCCTGCGCCTGGCTGAGCCTGAGACATGGGTGTGGCTGTTGACCGCGGCGGTGGGGCTGGAGCCAGGGTGAACGGCTGGGTGGAAGACGACGAATTATTTGAGGGCTGATTGGTGACAGGCGCCCAGACTATGAAGGAAGTTCGTCAGCAAGAGCGGCCAGGCTGTGCAGCGGGAAAAGTTACTCGCATTTATCTGGATTATTATCCATTAGATCCCTGAACTCGTTGCGGCGTTTATGCCTTCGGTACCAGAAGAGGATGGCAAAGACGATGATTGTCACGCCTACTACAGCGGCAATGATACCGCCAACTATAGCACCCGTATTCGAGCTCTTCGTCGCGCCAGTCGTGTCGGAGTCTGCAGTGGTCGAGGGTGCGGGAGAAGTGGTGGAAGGGGCAACAGTAGAGGTGACGGTGAGGGTTGGCACGGATGACGAGGAACTCGAAGACGTCGTTGACACCGAGGATGAGGAAGTGGCAGACGAACTCGAAGAGGTAGCCGAAGTGCTGGAGGCGGAGGTAGAACTTGCGGAAGTAAGGGAGATAGACGACGGTAGTGGGGTATCTGAGTCCGCAAGGACCATGAGAAAGTCGAGAAAGAGTGGATCGGATGCCAACTTGTTGGTAACGGTCAGCGTGTGCACTCCATCAGGCAGTAAAGGCGACTGGAAGAACGCTTGACTGGTTTGAACCACGGCCTTTGGGTCAGCGGTGAAAGTAACGGGGGCGCTTCCGTCGATGCTGTATTCAGACACAGGTGCGATTGATTTTGGTAGTTTCTTGCCTACAGTCCCAAACACCCCAACGCCCGTGCCTGTGTTATATCATACGCAATGACGAAAAGAGTACAAAATGATTCAGAAACATAGACTTACCCTGGAAGGTGAATTTCGCCGTCGAACCAGCAACAGCGGTCCAAGTCGTAGTCTTGTTGAACTCCAAAGCCGAGCCCGCCTGGTTCCATCCGGTCGAATAAATAATGCTCGGGTTCCGGTCATCGAGCGTCAGGAGCACCATTTTCTGCCCAGAAATACTAGGTCGTGAAAATTGACGGAAAAGGGGGGGTTCTTTATACACAAAAAGAATGCGGTTTAATCAAAGGAATGGATGAACGAGCATGAGAGCTCGGACGATGGTGGTGGGTGGGAAGGGGATAGAACGGAGGGCAGACTTCAATGATGCTCTGTTTTCCTTTATTATTTTTCTCCCTTGCGCGGTGGTCGTGATGTGAACGCGAGGCGTTGCCATACGGAAATGTCAAGAGCAGATGGATTGATCCGAAAGACGAAAAAAGCTTGGCACTGCACAGCTTCGTCGTAGAGGTTGAACACGAAAGCGGGAGGTACATTCAAGTGGCTGGACTCGAAAGATATCCTGAGGATGAGAATTAGTGAAGAAAATCCTTGTGTTTCAATTGAATGTTGGCTGCATGTCGGGAAACAACATTCAACGCGACCTGTCACGGCGCGTGCGACGGACTTATCACATGACTAGTAAATTAACCCCGTCTTCCGATTCCGAAGGGGACCCATGCAAATCCCATCAAGAGATTGTGCTCGCCGCCAGAATTTCGAATAAAAAGGTGTCAAAAATCACGGAGAATTTAATTGGCAATTGGTACGGTCAAAGAAGAGCGGTAGCCACAAATCACAATAGGAAGACTGCCTAGTACTAGGAAACGAGAGCGCGACATAGCCCACCTTCGCAAAAAAATAATTTGGGATATAATTTTGACTCTTGGGCTGAGGGTAGAGGTATTGGCAATTTGCACGCAACATGAAAATGT
>NHYE01005467.1:0-33033 GCA_002938385.1 Gymnopilus dilepis | reverse complement strand
TCGGACGTCTATCGCAGAGAGGAAAACATAGGCATCATATTTTGGCTGACTACAGAATGCCATTTCGGGTTTTCCTTACAGGTCTTTAAATTTAGTTCGACGGTATGTACACTTCGACGCTATTGAAGATTTGGAGAGAAAGGCGGGACAACCGGAACGCATGGTCCCGACACATTAAGTAAGCAAACGGACTAAAAATAACCACTTTAACCTAGACCCCCCGCCTCTTCGCATCCTGAATCCATCGTCCAGGATAATACATTCCATTAGCACAACTCGAATTTTCAAAAGCTGAGATGGGAGACTTTAAACGTTAAACCTTCACTGTGACGACATCAACTCATTAAATAGACTGGGGATATACTTATCTAAGTACGCCGATTGGAATAACAGCACGAAGTTCAACCTTGTGAAGTCTAAACAAAGTCCAAAAGCAATCATCAGAAGAATAAACTCCTTCGGAAGTCCCTTCTTATTTTCTTGGTATTTTGTTCAGTCCAACAACATCGATTGAATTCCGATGAAGCAATTGGATCACACCTATAACCTCCGGCGGTTGGATATATGCCCCACAATGTGTACCAGCCCTGCCGTGACCAGCTGAACAAGGTGCACGTCCGCTTTCAACACCTTGACAGTTTTTGTCATATCTTCAATCGTTGTCGGATGTTCTTGATCAGGGTCTACCACGGCGATTATTTTAATCACGACCACCTTCAGCGAGGGCATTGCGTCGGACAAGGCAGACAAAGCGGTGGTGAGGGGTAGCCATGAAATTACAGGCAGAAGAGAGAGGTCCATCGCGAGGACAAACTCGAGCGTTAGGCTCTTCAGCGCAATCTGGCTACGTCTAACGAGTCTGTGTGTAGTTTGAAGAGGTGGAAGGGCTTGGATCTCCTCCAAAACCCTCCTCACAAACTCGAAAGGTGCCGAATACATGGTTGTGCCGCATGCCCAAAACCCCACGTAAAATGCCAGGTTTTTGAGTGAGGAAAGACAAGGTAGGGAGAAAAAGGTGGTCGTTGATACTGAGTTGGAGGATACAGGTGAAGACCGAGTGGCAGAGAAAGGATGCTGCCTTAAATGATACATGAGATGATGTGGTTGAGGGGCCACAACGTTGACGCGATCTTTTCCAATGCAGTATAACAAATTTACTAGTTGCACGACATCATCAGTACCACCGGGGACAACTTGATGAGAAAAGCAGGCCAACTTACCTTCACCTCCTGGACTGAGTGCCAATGTTTCTAAAGAAGTCGAACAAAGAGAGAGAATATACGAGGCGTGCTCGTAATCAGCCACTGTCTCCATGTCCACTCTGAGGTATTGCAGCTGAGAAACATCAGGACCGGCTGGCGAGTCAAGCCAAGATGCGAAAGAGGAAAGGTTCTGGGTCCTCACAGAGAGCCAGGAGAGACATGCTCGGTGCTTGACTTTCTGACCCTCCAGGCAGCAATTAACCTTGCAGGCCGACAATCTCAACCTCTTGAGCGTCGATGACTTGTGGAGCACTTCCAGCGGCATTCTGACGTGTCGCAGCACCACTTCCCGAATAGAGGAGAGTCTCATAACGTTGTCGAAGGCGCGTCGGAAGTCTCTACCCAAGCACGTCCACGATAGCGTCCCTACCCCTCGTCGCATCACTCTTACACTCTCCAGGTTCGTCAAGAGCGGCAAGAGGCGAGAGGTTTCTTCTTCCCAGTGTCTCGTCTGGTCCGTTATCTTTCCAATCAGGAGCATCAGCGACCGGACATAGCCACTGGAGACGATATATGGTTTATCTGAGAGGAGCCTGAGTACTTGTGATGGACTGTGACCTGTACGTATCGAGTCCGCGGTGACTCTTATCGGCGATTCGTCGTAGGGATGGCTATCTGATAGCGTAAAATGGTGGTATAGATGCGGTTCTGCGAGTTCGCAGAAAAAGGCGCTGACCTCAGTGCATGCATTGAGGGAGGTGAAATCGGTGGAAGCCCAGAGGTGGAAGAAAATCTTGTCCAACAGCTCAGCTGGAAGCTCGGGCGGCATATTGGGGTGACTTGAAGGGTCTCAGAAGGACGGTTCGTGGAAGTGAGTGCAGTAGAATCGATGATTGATTTGCAATCGAAATGGGTCAGATGCCCCGAAATAGCTTTGTGCACGGACCAAAGAACACTAGATTATTTGTAGACACTGCTACAGGTGTGGGGATCTAGACTGTCCGTGTTCTAGTCGATAAGGCAATTAAGCCACATCGACAAGCTCTCCGCTCCAACTATCAAGCCTCTTCCCAGAAATGCGTACCAACCCTCTTGTAACAAGCGGAGCGAAATGCACATTTGCTTGCATTACCCTGGCTGCATTCTTCAGATGATTGGCAATTACTTCGTGATCTCTAGTGGACCCGAAAAAAATCGCTCTGAGCTCTACCACCTGTAGCGAAGGCATTGCCTCGGAAAATGTAGACAGAGCGGAAGTAAGTGGAAGCCACAATATCTGGTCAAAGAAGTCCATGATACTCCTATTGAATTCGATGTTGAGTACCAGACGTTCCAATTGGACCCGGCTGTATTTCCGGTTTAAATTGCCTCCTTGGTGTCCAATCTCTAATGAGGACCGACTATCGTGAGGGCCACCATGTGAGATCTCCGTTAGAACTCGGTGGATAAATGGAAAGGTGCGGTGTACGCTCTCCCGAATGAGCTGAATCCCGACATTTCTAAGCAAAGTTCCAAGTGCTTGAGCGAGGAAAGGCACGACAAGGAGAAGGGGCCGGACAGCGATGCGGCGTCGAAGGAGGAAGGGAACAAAGGGCTCGAAGAGAAAGGGTATCTGCTCAAGGGAGGTTCCATGACGACCGTTTGACCTCTGGCAATGACCTTGTACCGTAAATTTGCTATTCGAGCCCGTGTTATCAATGAGATGAGGACAAGAAGAGAGGAACAAGTCGACAGACCTGTGTTTCCAGGATCAAGTGCCAAATGTATCAAGGAACTGGAGCAAAGGGAAAGCATGTATGAGACGTGCTGATAATCAGACGCCACTTCCAGAGTTGCTTTGAGGTATTGCAGCCGAGAAATGTCAGGGCCAATCCCTGATTCGAGCCAAGAGACGATGCTAGGATAATTTGTGTGCCTGAAGTTCAAGGCTGACAGAGACGCTCGTTGATTCTCCGGAGTGCGAGGAGAAACTCCCTGACCGTGCGTGCCAAAGCTGACATTACTGCCTGACAATCTCAACCTTTTGAGCATCGCCGACCTACAAAGAACCTCCAAAGGCAGTCCCAGGTAACATATCTCCACTTCCCACAAAGAAGGGAGATTCAACATGTTTCCGAAAGCAACTTGCAAGTCCCGACTAAATTGCCTCCACAAAAGCATCCCCATCCCTTGCTGACTCATTGTTACACATTCTAGGGATGTCAACGGAGCAATGAGGCGTGCAATATCGTCACTCCATCGGCGCCTCCTTTCGGTGTCCATGATTCCCCCATAATTCGTCTCAGCTTCGATCAAGAGCTTCAGGGAGCGGACATAACCGCGAGTGACGATATGTGGTTTGTCAGTGAGAAGGTTGAGCACCTGTAACGGACTGTGGCCTGCAAAAATCGAATTCTGAGTGACAATTACCGTGGAGTCGTCGTATAGATCGTGATCCGATAGCGTGAAATGGTAGTATAGATGCGGTTCAGCGAGGGTGTGGAAGAAGTCGTTGATTTCGGTGAAGGCATAAAGGGAAGCGAAATCTTCGGAAGCTCGAAGATAGAAGAAGATGTCGTCGAACAGTTCTGGTGGAAGCTGCTCTGGCATGTCCGTAGGTTTCGTATAGCGTCGTAGACCGTCTTTTGTTGGAAGACTGAGTGAATGTGTCTGGTCTAGTAGATCGATGATCAACGCACGATAACGCCACGGTCGGGTCAGCCACATACCGGCACTTGAAAAGGAAATATCGGCGTCGGGGCGGAAATAATTGCGTAAGCTGCAGCACCTTTTCCGAGCCTTTGCGGCACAGACCACCTCCATTGTCCAGCTGCAAGTGGCATGCAGCCCTTCTTGTTCTGAGACCCTGCTTTTCACCTCAAAAACGGCAGCTGGACTACTTTTGAGCTTGACCATCCACCTTTCAAACCTCGTATGTGGCAAATGATTCGACGCTTCTACAAAACTAACACCCCTAACTAGTAACGTGGGCAGTGGCAGGATGACAGTATCCTTCGTTAGCGAGGCAGGGATGAATCTTCCTGCCCTTCCTTTGGAGATATTGGTCGAAATTGTACGCAGCATCGACGCCACGTCACAGGAAGGACGACGGACGCTATCCACCTTTGCACGTACCAGTCATATCTTCACCAAGCTGTGTCAGAAACGGATCTTCCGCGACGTTGAAATCGACTACATCAAATCTGGAATTAATCCACCCGCTTGGAGTCACCATACTTTTGTCATACGGGACGGCGACACCTCAAACAATGAATTCACGACTGGTCACTTGTTTCGTGCTCTCATCTACGCCTCACCCCATATCGCTTCATACGTTCATACCCTGACCGTTCGCGTATCTGAAGACAAAGTGACTCGCTGGACAACTGGTCGTCCACCCATGACCCAAATGACCACATCTGCGATGGACTCCTTCTCTCTATACGCTGTCTTGCCTCGACTAACCAATCTGACAGCGTTCCGGACTTATGGCCGTCTCCCTATCCTCTGGCACAACTTGGAATTAACTACTCAAACACATTTCTCTCGAATTATTTCCCAATATCCCAGGGTTGGTCTTTCGCTTTTCCAATATCTTCCTCCTATGCTTTTCTGTCAATGCACCAAGTTGGAGCATCTTTCCGTAGGCTCGCTCTGGCCGATCCAGCTGGATGTAGAGGTGAAGATGGTGTGCAAGACCAGCTTACGAACCCTTGAAATTGGGTTTCAAAACTCTACGGAAGATTTGCCTATGGCGGAATGGTTTCGTAACCCTTATCCTGCGCTTTCATTATCTCGACTTCAAAGCCTCAAGGTGTCGGACATTCATTGCCGAGGGGATCATCTGGAAGCCTTGCTCGAGCTCTGCGCAACTACACTCGAAGAGTTGGACATCCACTTGCGTATACCCGAAAACACTCCCGATCTTTCTTTGCTCAAGAAGCTTCGATTCCTAACCATCCGTCTTCGACTAGTAAGCCCTGAAGGGAATCAACCAGTTAACGATCAAAGTCTCATAAATCCTTTCATACATACCATCTCGACACTCAGGACTCTCCCATGGGCGTCGTTCCTGCCTCAGCAACTTCATCTCACCATACACTTGAGCGTCATATCTCTTCCAAACTTCGACAACGCCCTTCCTCGTCTCGCGGGCTGGTCTGACCTCACCAACTTCTTGAACGACGACACCATGACTCTCTTCATCGGGCATACGAGGCTCGTTCTACAGCCAACTGAGAAATATTTCAGCGGGCTCAAGTCGATTCCGATGTCGTTGCCAGGTTTGGCGGACATATTGAACAAAAATTCTCGCTTACGAGCTTGGAGGGAGTCGAGGAGGTTGTCATATGGTTGTGCATAGCGATACAGAATCATAATATCGAAATTATGCCCGTTTTATATACTGTGTAATGTACCTCAGATATCGCTCCTTGGGCAAAGGAAATGGACGCTGCTGACATCTCGCGTGACCTTTTTTACCAACGCCATCGTCACTTGTCACTAACTCTAACTCAAACTATTCCTCTTGAGTCTTGTAAAAATTGCAACGATCGGTCGAAGGAAGCCCTCAGCCTTAGCTGCACTTGATCCGAAGAACGAGTCGCGAAACACTCCCCGAGAAGAGGGATCCCGACGCCGACAAGGCACATCTGTAACGAGCACATGCCTGCAGCACTACCCCCTCTCTCCGGTCCGTATAGTCTTAGACATCGATTACTGCCAGCTGGGCCACATCTAGCTGATCCTGACATACCAATCCAACTGTAACATGTGCAGGCTGCTTACCCGTCGCGATGGGCGGTTCACATTGGCATGCGCGCCAGTCGTTCCAGAATATCGTCGTATTGTAAGTACTAGTCACCAAGGGAGCCGTTGTCTCCTAGTATTCAATCGAGCTCGACTAACCTCACGCCCTACCAATCTTATTCTCAACAGCGGCGATTCGTACAGCAAAATGAACGAAAGCAGGACATGGGTGCGTGGCTACTAAGTAGTAGCTGTCAGTCCGTCCAAAATTCTAGGTACTCATTCAGCGACTACGACGTTCTTAGGTCGACCATCTTCGACGACGTCTTCTAAGCGACACTGATCGACCAAGAGTGTACAACTTTGCGTTTCCCGGCGCCACCGCCGAAGATGATCTCTCAGACCAGCTGGCCCGCTTTTTCGAAAGTGTCAGAGTCTCTACTCGTACTAAAGAGGATGCCAGTCAGACTCGGACGCCAGCCCTAGATCCGGACGGGACGATCTACTGTTCGTTTATTACTGCAACTCCGTTTTCTTCCAAGTGCTCAAACTACTGACGTTCACGTAATTACGCTCGCCATCATAGGTGTTTTTCTGGGTGTCAACGACTGTGGGACCACCGAGTGCGATGAACTCGACGCCATTGTCGAGAAGATCTTCGACGCTCTTCACGAGCTCTATGTCAAAGCGAAAGCCAGGAACTTTGTCCTGTTCGACGTTCCACCCATTGATCGCTCGCCCCAAGGTAAGTACAATCACCTGGCCCCACATCAACTACAATTTCCAACCACGTCCATCTAACCCTTCATCCTCGATCCATAGCTATAAAATCCGACTCCACAGAAATAATTCAAGACCGCATAACCACCTGGAACTCAGCCCTGCACGCCCAGACCACCGAATTCGGGTCGTCCAGCGCCGAAGCGACAGTGCTCCTCTTCTCCCCGCATCGAGTGCTCACAGACGTGCTTGACGACCCTCTGGAGTATGATTTCAGCGAAGACGACCCGTCCGATGAGGGTGGACGAATTTGGATGGACGATTTACATCTGACGTCGGAGGTGCATGATTTGTTGGCGGAGCGACTGCTTGCTGCTGTACTGGGGTAGCGGTCATATAAGGCTGATGGCGGGTTGCAGGTTGCGTGGATGCGAGTGCAAATAGCCAACGACAGTTGTGGAACGTTGGGGCATTTTATAATTGGCCTGAAGCTTGTTCGAGAGTAAAATGACCTGCGACCACTTTGGCGTCAGGAGGACCGAAGATATGTTGGAACGGGATATAGGAGGTTGTGTTGAGGCATAGTACAGAGAAATGTAGGGGTAGCCGCGTAAAGAGGAATGTGACTGAGGGAGGACGGGAGGTTGAGGACGACGAGACGAAGTCGCTGTATGCACCCGTGCGTTCAGAGTCCCAGAGGTGTTACTGGTCCGTGGGAGGTTGTTAGAGCCGAGAAGGCGGAATGAATGGGGGAATGAAAAGCTTGAAGCCATCGATATCGTCCTTGAGAGCAGAGCTGAAGCTTGAAGCTTGAAGGTCGAGGTACCAGTCAATGTCAAATTGACACTGTGCAGTGTCTGAATTGAGGTTGGCGCCAAGACGCAGACGCGGCTGCATACGCAAAGCCCCACGAGGGCAGCATCCTCTCATCCTCCGTCCGTCCGTCCTCCGCCGTCCACAACCCCGAATTAAGCAGCAATAGCAGTGCTAGTTCTGGCGACCCTCGTCGTCACTTGGGGCTAGGTCCAGAACGGAGTGGAATCCTTCACAGGGAGCAATAAGAAATGGGATCATATCGTACGAGAGATGGCGAGTTCAATAATGGAGGTGCTTATAACCGAAAGGGCGCACTGAAAGGGCGACTTGGAGTTGGACGTTGGAGACGCTCCTGATTCACGCCGTAGCTGAAGTTCTTGAGGAGTTGGTTGGAGGGATTTTTGTCCATGTTAGTCCTGAGGCTGATCATGAGGAGAACATCGAGTCTGAGCGGCGATTTTAGGCTCGAAGCGACCTGTGTGCATCCCACCCGTACACCCAACGACGCCCATCCACTGCATTCAGCAGCAACCTCCGTGGCCGCCGCTGGCACCCCTTCCTCCAGCAGCACCAGCACCACATCCTCCTACCCCTTACATCCTCAAGCACAAGCTCGAGCTCGACGTCAAAGACAAGGATTGACTTGTCGGAAGTAGATTGTCGAGCCAGGGCAGCAGCCGCTCCCTGCGTAGAAGCGGTCACTGTGGGTCGTCAAGAGGTCGTGTGTAGACCCAAGAGACTTAGAGAAGGCGCATACATCGCCTAGAGTAGCTCTGCTGGCGGTTGAACGTCCGAAGGAGCGCGTTGATTCAATGTTGATTGGGGGCATCTACGAGTCAGCCATGGTGCCACAGAGTACAGCGAATATAAAGAAGTGTCTACTCACCTCTGAATCTGTTGAGTATGGTCTCTTCGAACCTCAGATCTTTCGAGGCTTACAGAGGTTTGCAAATCGCTTAGGGTGCGACGGAAGATTGGTACAACGTCATTGTCACTGCACTGACACTGTCAGCCCGTCCAACTCATTGTTGTCCCACCACGTGATCATCGCGACGACGCGCGTCCCAGAATTCTTATTTACGCAAGGACAAGGACGAATCTACTTATTCGAGGACTGGAATAGATTTATACGCAAATTCAACGCGAGAACATGGTGGTGAAGAAGCAACAATTCAACTGAGTGCCGGATACCAACCAGGGTCAATCTCCGTATCGAGCATACGCCAGACGCGCCCAATGAAATCTTCGTCCTGGGCTTGTATGATCTGATCATCCGAAAGGTTCGTCCCAATATATATGCACATCGCCACAATCGGCCTCCCATCGCGCATACAGCCCACAGCAGCGACTTTCCTCCAGCTTCTCGGGATCATGCCGACGATCATCTCAAAGGCCATGTCGGCGCGCTGTCCAGTAGTGTTGTCCTCTTTCGATATGCCAAACTTGTCCGCCAATTCTACTTGGTCTTCGTCGGTGAAAGTCCAGCCGAACACGTAGCGCGGCGTGCGTTCGCCAGGCATTTCGGGCATGGGCGTCCCATACAGTGGCGGAGGGGCTGGCATAATCCAGTATTCATCGTCCGAGTCAGAGCCTTGCGTCGAGTTTGAAAGTGAAGACCTAAAATGTCCAAAGTTTCAGTAGAGATTTCATAGAGGGTGTAGCAAGGAGCGACGAACATTAGATTGAATGCTTATGGAGTGGTGGGAAGGGCCAAATTCTATGGACGCCTTGTAATATCAGTGACACTAGGGCAGGCAACAGTCAGAGCCCGTGTACCCACCACGTGACCGACGCGTCGCCACGATATCGAGATGCTTTCAGCCTTTCGCGACGCGCTGGCAAGTGAGGCGTCACAAATCATTGCGAACCCCGTAGCTTCAGTTTCATATTCAAGTACCAGAAAGAGGACTATACCCATTGATAAATAATACAAACCCTTCTCCCAGCTCACCAAGCTGGGCTTGGACTACTCGAGTATCTACGGCCACACACCAACAGCAACTGAGAAAACTCGCCAAATTTTTCTTTACGTGATTGCTTTACCGGGGCCGTCAGGTACGCTCTGTATGATCATGACAATCCAAGCCCAGCCATACTTATACCCCTCGGATCTAAGGGACGTCCGAGTAGTTGTGACACCTGAGCTCTCTAGATATAGCACGTAGAGAGTGTGATTCTGCAGAATAATGTGCCCATCAGTGGTGCCAGGATGCTTCGAGAAGAGCAGTATTTTTGGCTGCTATGTGCAAGACGAATATAAGTGCGAATGTTCAATCTGCTTTTTCCCACCTCGACGTCGCACAAGACCTGAAGTCGAACCACCTCGCTGTTCGCTGTTGGAGTCGGATAATCTTGTTCTGCTCTTTATCCTAAGGTGACGATACTAGTACCTGGCCTGCTACTTCGGTCGGCTTCTCGCAGTGGAATCTCCGTGCGTGATTTTGGACTGATCTCCTGAGTCCAGCTTGATAGTGGACTGACGACTCGGTCAATTTCGTGACTCTTCAGGGTTAGCGAAGATGGGACGTTCCTTGCCCCTTGAACTACTCGAAAAGATCATGCACGATGTCGATATGGATTCAAAAGAGGGTCGAAGCACCGTCTCTGCCTTCGCTTGTACCAACCACACCTTCGCCAAGCTCGGTCAAAAGATCCTCTTCCACGACATCAAGATCGACTACATCCAAGAGTCCAAAGTCGATCTCCGGACCCAAACGACCACCTACTTCTACTGCGATGCCGACACCAGGGTCAAACGATCCGTATCAGGCCAGAGGTTCCTCGATCTCCTCCGAAAATCGCCCCATATCGCCCCGTACGTCTACAAACTGACCATAGCCATATACAGGTGGGCAGATCCCCCAGCGTGGCACGGCTTTTTCTTCCAACCCCCTCCACCCAGCACCCCAACGTCTGAAATGGATTCGTTCTCCTTGTACGCGATCATACCCCAGCTTCCCAACCTCGACTGTTTTATGGGGTACGATCCCGCTCCCACACCCTGGCAGATGACGGAAGAACGTGCACAAGCCTTCTTCGCGAGCATCATACCGAAGTTCCGCGACCTCTGCCTCTTTCTCTTCCAGGATGTCCCGACCCACCTGTTTGCGGATTGTGAAAAGCTGGAGGAGCTTACTGTGGTTTCGCTGGATCCCACCCCGCCGTCAAGTCCACATAGTCTACAGAAGCCTGGATCTGGGAAGGCTAATTTGCGCTTCCTCGAGGTCGGTTATCGTGTTACGGCTACAGAGGGAGTGCCTATGGCCAAGTGGTTTTGTGACCCTGCTTATCCTGCCCTTTCGCTTTCCTCTCTTCGATGCTTACAGGTTTTGGATCCCGGATGCGACGGAAACCATCTGGCAGACATGCTAGCGCTCTGTTCTGATACACTCGAAGAGCTCGATATCCATTTGCGTGTGCCCGAACGCACTCCAGAGCTTTCCTCCCTCCACAAGCTACGAAAGCTCACCATCCGTCTCCAAGCGTTTGGGAGAAGTGCACTCACGGGCCGAAGCAGAGGCGATCAGAGTCAGCTAAACCCCTTCCCACATGCGCTCGCCACACTGCGAACCCTCCCATTAGCGACCTTCCTTCCCCAGCAACTTTATCTCAACGTGGTACTGAGACTGATATCCCTCGACAACTTCAACAACGCCCTTCCTCGCCTCCCTGGCTGGTCCGATCTCACTCGATATCTGAATGAAGACCCTACAAAGATCGCCCTCTCACATACTCGGCTCGAGCTGCAACAGCGCGACAGATTCAAAAAGCCATTGTCTGTCCCGCTCCCGCAGATAGTTGAGATCTTGGACAAAAACGCGGGCTTACGAGCATTGAAAGAGGAGATGAGGTTAACGTATGACTATGCTGTGACGTGGGATGAGAGCGCTAGTTTGGTCTGAGTGAGTGGGAAGATCGAAGAGAGCATATTTACTCGACACTTGCATAAGGATATGCCAACGGTGTCCTTGTTGGTTTGAGAAAATTCGAGAGGAAGTCAAGGTCTGCAGGATCCTTTACGTAGCCATGTTACGTGAAGCAGAGCAAAAATAACTTAGACCAGTCTAAGACTACGTGCTCGTACTCCGAGTCGTCTTCCATCCTTGTACTCACTGCGAAACAAATCATCTTCAACAGCGATTGTTCTTTCAGAGGCCAAGTTACTCTGAATATTTGCCGTGTTTACTGGATCAAGTTAACAGCGACATTATTGTTCCTCCAATAGCACTGAACACTGCAATGATCGAGCTTCCTATCGAATTACAAGAACAAATCGTAGATAACATTGATGCTACCTCGCAGGATGGTCAACAGACGCTATCTGCCCTCTCACGCACCAGCCATGCTTTCACTCCCTATTGCCAAAGACTCCTCTTCCGCTCTGTCGAAATCACCTACGCACAATCCAGATCTGGACCAACTCGGTATGAAACTCGTATCGCCCCGCATATCATTATACCGCCCTATGTCATACGCGATGGCGACGCGTCAGAAGGCGAGCCCACCACCGGCCGCCTATTCTGTGATCTCCTTCGCACTTCGCCTCACATAGCTTCCTACGTCTCGAGTTTGACGGTTCACGTGTCCGTATCGAGACCCTATGATCCTCCTTCCGCCCACACGCCATCGTCAGCAATAGATTCGTTCTCATTGTACACAATCATCCCCCTCCTGTCCAACCTCAGCACGTTTGTGATCGACAGTACTTTTCCAACTTCCTGGGGTGAGATGGAAGATCGCCTCAAAGGATTTCTGGCCAGCATCATAGCAACAATCCCGAGGGTCGGGCTGTTCCTCTTCCGAAGCATGCCAACCACCCTGTTCTCGGACTGTACGCGCTTGGAGGACCTTTCCACATTTCCCCTTGACCCGGCCTTGCCAGCCCCAACCCCAGTCCCAACCCCTGCGACTGTAGCTGAGCATCCAGGTTCGGAAAGCAAAGCACACTTACGTGTCCTCAGGGTCTCCCATGATCCCAAGCTGGCGGATTGGTTCCGTGGCCTGCACCCATGGCCAGCGTCTCTTTCCCTCTCTCACCTTCGCTCCCTGAGAGTCTTCGATTTCATGCAAGGCAATCGGCTAAATGACCTCCTATCCCTCTGTTCATCCACACTCGAAGAGCTAGACATCCACTTACGATGGTCACCTCACACCACACCAAGCCTGGCTTCCCTCCATCATCTCCGTCGACTGACGCTCCGCCTGTCTGCAATGGGGCCCTTTTCCAACATTCCCATCTCCCAGGACTACATGTGGAACCCTTGCCTTTATGCCATCCCGACACTGCGCACCCTCCCCGCTGGCCCAACTGAACTCTATCTCACCATCCATGTCGTTGTCATGACCCTCTCCCAGTTCAATGACGTAGTGCCTGTGATCCCTGCATGGTCTAATCTCGCCGGCTATCTGAATGAGGACACTGCAGTGCGCTTTATCCGGCACACGAGACTTGTGGTACAGCGCGGTATGGGGTCTGGCGTGAAGCCAAAGCCAGTGCAGTTGATGGAGTTGGCTAACATACTGGATAAAAACACCGACCTACGAGCACTGAGAGAAGCGGGGAGGTTGTCATATGGATCTGAGTGATTCCAATAGGGGTTCTAGATACACCTTTTGAAAGGTAGCCAGTTGACTGTGGGATCTGGAGCGGACAGCCGAGGTGCTGGGGTCCGAGGACGCAGACACGAAAATAGCGAGATATTGTGATAAGTGGGCATCTGGAGCGAAGTAGGGCGGTTCAATTCCCTAAACCAATTTTGGTAGCAATGCTTGCTGCATAACGGAAGTTCAGAATGATAACGAAAGCGAGCAAATGAGAGAGTAAGTGAGAGGCAAGGAAGTCGGAGTCTCGGAGAGGGCAGAACGCAAAAGATTTGATGGATTAGGTAAGACTGGTAAATAAGCGATAGCCTAAAAATAACCGCAGCCCTCGCTTACAGCCATTCAACGATGTCATCGACCATCCTTGATTCTTCTAGACATGCGCGTACCATGCAGGCTTATTTATCTTCTGAACCTCCTAGCCCCCTATGTGCCCAAAAAATCTACGATACTTTCTCAGATCAACTTATCATCTTGCCAATTACGTATAATGGCAAGGAATCCTCAAACGACACAAGCCCTCGCCTGAGGAAAAATATGAAAACATTTCTCGGACATACAAGAAGAAAATAAGGCAATTCTATTTGGGAAGTCAAGCAATTACCAGGCCTGATGAGAAGCAATCACTTGAGATAGACATGTACCTGCTAGATCCAAGCCTGCGTATCGACCTGCTTTGCAAGAGTCGCACTAACCATCGACTGGACTCGAGCATGGAATTGGGTTGTCGTCAACTTCTTCCAGTTCGACGAAAGCGACAACTGGCCTTGCGTTGGGGGTGGAATCATCGAAGAATCGATGCCTGATGCATACTAACAAGAGACTGTCAGTCCGTCTCTACTGATTATGAGCAGGGGAACCACTGGCTTACAAGGTTAAGAGCTGGTATGACCTGCTCATAGATACAAGGGACGTGGTTGAAGGTCGCCCAGACCGTCATCGGCAGGATGGGGGCGATAGGCTGCGAATCGAAGAAGTCAAATGCCATACCACAGGAACACTTATCACACTGTATTGCTTACACTCTGTTGTATCGTCATGTTGAGGTAACTTTTCGCCTGTTCGCAATCGGAGACCACGGAGTTCCAGATAGAGACGAATGCAGACAATTGGGTCACCATTGTCGGGACCGTTACGTTGGATATACTGTGGAGTGTCGAGTTGGCTTGGGCAATGGCCGTTTCCTGTTGCTGCAATTCCTGCACCATGGCTTGATCCTGACTTCTTTGGTTGGCGTCATCTGTCAGAAATACCGATGAAGCCATGATCAGATTTCTAATCACAGATGCGAGAGAGAATAACGTACTACTTCGCTCTTTTGCCAAGACACCCCAAGCTGCTGCTTCGCCGCCTACAGCTATTACTCCGGCACCCTAATTTTCCAACCTCATCAATGAAGGATCGAACAGGAGATGGCAGGAAAAGGTTACAAGAATAAGGGGAGCAAATTCTGGAAGTAGGGCCGAGGCTCCTACCGTCACAAACACGGTGACACCCAGTGCAAGAGCGATGTCATTTATCTCTTTGTCGAGTCTATCAAGAATCGTCAGCTACTTTGAAGCCTCCTTTGAGCTAATACACGCACTGTGAGATTGTCGCATTCAATGCAGCGATATCATGAAGCAAGCTGTCGATTGTACCATCGTCGGTCTGCTTCAGTTGTACAGCAAAGTTGTTGAACATGGTCGTAAAAGTAGTCAGGTTTTTCTCAAGGGCAGAAAAAGCGTCTGAAGTCATCTGTGCTTGGGCCTCCAAAGATTCTGCCTCCTAAAAATGTCGTTCAGTTACACAAAGAACGTCTTTATCGTCGACGAAGAAGCGCACTGAGATGTACAACTGAAGCAACTCGATACCGACAGGAGCGGTAGTGCTCTCGGCCAGTGCTGCGGGCATGATTGTATCGATAAATTCTTGACAGTATGCCACCGTATCAGAAGCTGTATCGCGGGAAGCCCACAGGATATTCGTCCAAGCCTTTCGATAGACAGTGAGACACAGACCCTAGGGTTGCTTCTATCGGCGAGACTCAGTACACTACCTGTGCCAAATCGTTCCATGCCGGAGCGAACGTCTTGCCGTTGTTCAGATTCTCGCTATCGATGAAGGCAAGCTGCGCCGCCACATTACGGAATTCCGTCTGGGCAAGAACATAAGACGGCTGCAATACCATCTAAAGGGCACTGACTAACCTCGATTGCAAGGGAATTGACAGTGACGTTGTTGATATCAGCGGTGATGGCACTAGATCCCGAAGGGCTGCTCGCAGACGAGCACATTGCCTCGAATCCCGCTTGAGCTTGGGATGCTGACAAGTTGCCCACGACGGGCGTGGATTGACGCCGATGGAGAAATCTTCCTACGAGTATCGGTGGGTAGGAGCGTTCGACGGCAGAGCCGTGCAAAAGCATGCCACCCAGAGCGGAATGGGCGAGCAGAGCCAGAGAAAGTACAGATTTCATGGTTTGAAGAGGAGTTGGAGCCTGCCCTGTGATGAACATATCTCTGAGTATATATACATTGAGCTTCTGCTGCTCGAAATTTGCAAAATGAAGTTCAAACTGGAACTGCAAAATATGTTGATGATCGTGTGTTTCCTGGTGTATTCCTTGGTGAAAGCAGATTCGCCGAGGTAGCAGGTGGATCCATGTGCATCGCAAAGTCGTCCTCTGAGAGTCCTACAGTGTCCTACGAGGCGGCACAAGCGGCCAGTGTCAGAGTCGGGAGAAGGCGTCGTTGATTTTGCCGAATTGTCAGCAATCTAGGGCGGAGGGATTCCAAAGCACACCTTCAGATGACCAAGTCAAAGACGAGAGCCTCCAGCAAACGTGAATGTGATCATAAGAATGTTGGTCCCAGGTATGTCTTGCCATCTTGCCGACTTTCTGTGGGAGAAGGAAACGGCAACTGAGACGCAAAAACGATCGAGAGGAAGTCGATTCCAGGTGCATCTTGACTTCTCGCCGAATGTCATGGAGGAAAGGAAGCGGTGTTTGACTCTGATCAATCATAAAGAGAAAATCGGTCGTAGTTACGACTTGCCTTCTCTCGCCAACATTCTACGGGAGAAGATAATCGATGACTGATGAGATGAAGGTGCCGTTATTATTAAGGCCTCCCTGATTCGTGGGCTGCGTCTCGTACCTGATTGCGCACCAGACTGTAGAACTCGGCGTGGGGGGGTCATCGGGGCAGGCCATGCGGGTCAAGCAGTCCGTTTTCGACTGTCAATCAGGTCGTCGGGAGAAGATGATTGCCAGAGGTTCCGTCCGTTGCATTCCGTTCCTGGACACTATCGGCATCCGTGCCGTGGCCGCTGAGTTTCAACTTCATTCTGGAATCCCGACCGACACTTCACCGATCTTGACTCCAGGGAGTCAATCAATGATCAGTTGAAGCACAATCTTGTGCCAAGGAAGCATGGTAGCATATGCAGACTGAATAAAGGAAGTTATGTTCGAGATGATATTGCATTGCTTCCGGCGGCGGAGTCGAAAAAATTCTCCGACCTTTGATGTTCAATCCTTTGTTCTCAAGTAGATTCGAGGCCTGGATCGAAAGCAGTATTTGAAGTACCGTAGGAACTCTCAAGTTATTCAACATCTCATTTTTGAGCTCACGTTTTCAAAATGAAGCTATTCTTTCTCCTCTGGGTATTTTCTACTGCCTATTCGCTGGCATTCGGCTCACCAGCAGTGCTTGGGATTGATTATCGCTCGCGCCTGGGCGGTCTCGATCTTATCACGCTGCTCGACGGAGGTTCCATTGTCGGTAATGTCACCAACGACTCCTTGGAAGAGAGTTATGCAGCCCAGTGTGCTGAGGTCAACAGTCCCACTGGACAGCAAGCCGTGCAGATGGATATCAGAAACCTCACTGCCAGCCAGAATGATGTTGTGGTGCGTGTAGGCTTGTCTCCTCCGGTTGATAGAGTCGGTAATTTATAAGATGTAGTCCATCTTGTCCAACGTCCAACAACTTCTTTATGCAGTCGATGACCTCGATCTTTCTTCGACTAAATTTAGCGGGTCGTGGATCACCCTCGAGTCGGCGAGTCCATAATCCTAGGTCACTGGTTTCATAATCTGACTATCTTCTAGGAGTATTCGACCATCATTCGAGAATCTATCTATACAGCTCTCAGCGTTCTATCATATGTCACGGACTTCACCTCGAACGTTATGCCGTATATTGCAAACAAGACGGACAACGGTGCTATCCCATTGGATGACGCGGTGGCGACTCTACAAGGCTACATAGCTGTGAGTATTTGAACCTTGATTTTAACAATGATCCCTGGACGCCCAGCTTAAACGCCATGGCACAAAAAGGACGCTGCTAATTTACAGATCGGGGCGATGGGTAGAGCTCAGAACTTCATGGATTTCCAAAACGATCTGAAAGCTTTCGCACAATCTTTCCAAGAATTCGCGCAGGATGTCAAGTCCAACGATGACACTCAGGTGGACTCGTTGGAGAACGACATAAAAAGTCTGAATTCCACGATTCAGAGGTAGAGTTCCAGCACAATCGTTTGGACGCACGTGTACTGACTGAAGTAGTTTAGATGCAGAGATGGCGGGCGTCGCAAAGTCCATGGGTTCGACACTTTTCTCCAGCCTTACCATATTCGACGGGTTTCCCTTGCTGGGATCACTTGCAACGGTCAGTGTTTTCAAGTTGAAGGCCTATCGTCAGCGACCATCCTTATCTGACCAGATCCCATTTCTACTTCCAGCTCGCTGGTCTGTTTTCCCTGGACGGCGATACTGCGAAATTCGATTCCCTGTCGTCACAGAGAAACGGTACCTCAAACCATGTACTTATTCTGCTAATTCACTGACAACTACATAAATCCTAGGATATCAGTCGCAACTCGACACTGACAAGTCGAAAATTGTTGCCATTGAGAAGACTGATGCTACGATTGCCGACGCAAACGAGGGTATCAGCCTTGTCCAAGAACTTTCATCTGACACCACCTTTCGACTTGGATCATTTGATGCCATATGGGCTGCGGTTGTCAGTGATTGTGATCAGGTTATCCAGTACTTCGAATTCGCCACTGAGATTGAAGTACGCATACGTTTCTAATGACGTTTCCTTATGTCCTTGCTCACGGGACCTTAGATACCCCTCGTTCTCTGGGGTTCTCTCAATAACGTCGCTTGTTATTACGAATCTATGGCGACCTCACTTCAACTTGTAAGTCTAAATAGTCTGGATATCGTTGTTTTATCACTGTAACATACTAAAATGGACCCTGTGCGGCAGTATGTGGAAGCTTTATGCTCGACATGTTTGCCCGAGGATGGAGGAATGTCGAAGACACTTTCTGGAGATGAGCTGCACAAGAAGATGTCTGATCTGAAGAGTCGAAAGGAGGCATCCAAGCTGGTCACTCTTGCTTGAATTTTCCAATACCTCGTCCGAATTATGTAGCAGTTTCTTTTGTGTGAACAATCCACATACTACGTTTATTGACGCCCTCGTTACCCCAACGTGATGCGTGGAAGATTAGAAAGTTTAACCTTCCTACAGAACAAGCGACACTGAAGGGAAAGAGAGCCATCGTCCAAATAAGAGACGTACTTGGCCAAAGACAGGGGTCAAAGCTTCTGATATTGCCATAAGCTGCATGACCTCGAAGAAATGAGGAGGACGCACCAACTTGGTCAGACATTCAAAAAACATGGTAAGACAGAAGCCCTCTTTCCCTCAGGTCCTTCAACTGTTCGTTTTTGTCGAGTATAGAGGTCAGCGCTGCAGTAGTCATATTGACGTGGACAGGCCCGTTTTGACGTTGAATGCGTCTGATTTTGACATTGGCCTCGGAGATGCGCGACGAGGATCGGTTGTCTGCTAGGACGTCGACAACGTAGGACCACGGAGGAAGCGTTGCAAGTTTGCTGTCGAAATCTTCAAGGTAAATAACGGCCAAAACAAGGTTGAATTGAAGTTGTTGACGTTGGAGCTTTCCAAAAGGAAGGGATTTTAAGACGGTGGCAATTGAAAGGAAATTGGCGGCGATAGTTTCCATCTCGCCCAATCGATCGCGGGCACGAATGTTAGAACGAATTGTCAAGCACTGCAAATTGAGTAGCCCACTGAGATCGACTACCGGTTCCGTTTCATCAGCGATGTCTTCCCCTGCAAGGTGGGTTAGTATACGGCATAAGAGATACAGGATCATTATAGTTGAGACAGCCATACCATAGAGATCCACATAGAAACTTAGTTCCTTAAGTGCGCCAAAGCAGTGTGCCAACAAGGTATTCAAACCCCGAGTGAGAGTCAAAGAGTTGTAACAAGTTATGCTAAGCAACTCTGAAATGTCTAGGGGTGACTGGGGTGTGCTGATCCATGTAGTCGTAGGTTCATTGTCCAAGGAAGAGAATCCAATGCGAAGTCCGCGCAGTTTGGTCTTGGTCACTAAATTTCCAGCCGAAGTTCCCTCCCCAATATCCACAGACGATACGTGAAGGATCCGAAGGTTGTGGCACTCAGAAAGGATATCTGCAGGGACCAATCGAAAAGGCCGGAGGTCAAGTTCGTTGACCGATGAAGCGATGGTGACGAAGAAAGCACGCATACGCTCGCTCACGGAGTACCAGCCAAAAGGGCCGGTCTGAAAAGTCAGGAATTTCTTGAGGTTGGGTAGTAGATGGCCGATATCATACAAGGAGAATGTCGCGGACGTAGAAGACGCGATGTGACCTTGTGGACGGTTCAGTGAGGGCAATATCGTAATCGTCAGCCTTTCGACGTATGGACGTATATGAGGCGACTCGAACAACAGGTCGCGGAATTTCCAACCCGTAGTAAGTTCGCCATCCCAGAAGTCGATGCCGCGCTCCATGTCTTGGGCAAAAGAAGGACCCAAATAGGATATCTTCACGTCTTTGAACATTCTGTCCTGACACGCAAAGCGGAGACTACGATTGCTAAGAGAGATGGCCGATAGAGTACGATGACCTTCCACGGAAGACGAATCGATATTCTCGATGACGAGAAAGAGGAGTTCGTATGGGAGGGCCGGAGAGTCCATAGTCGTCCACAGGCAATACGGATGGTCGAACAGCTGGGATTTCTAGGATAGATGTTGAGAATGATGGATATTGTCGCTGAGGAACTTCAATGAGTAGATAGTCTTTTGGCAATGGAAAAGAAAACGATAGACGTTGCACTGGTGACTGGGAAAGCCCGGAACGAGTGCCGGACCGTTCGGGCCGAATAGGGGAAATTATTCTGGTTCACGCCGTGTCCTCCTTGTGATATAACGGAGATGATTCATGGAGGTCGCTGCTCATCTTTTTCACTCTCCACCACCATCTGAGGAGGCTGGCAGCGACTGGGGAGTCTGTGTTCAGTCTCTTTTCTGTTGCCAAGGCACTCGAAGTCTCAAAACGAGTCCAGAGCTGACTGGGGAGTTCGTTTGCTAAAGCCTTGCGGTATGTGACGCACGTTCTCTGGAGCAAGCAAATAGGATTAATGGACCGAGTTAGACTGCTCTGGATAGGATATTTATCATATCCTTGCATTCAGCATCGTTATACGTGTCCACTTCAGCCCTGAGGTCTGTGCTACAGCAAGATGGCGCTCCTCAGGAGGATTTTCTCGCGGCGAACTTTAGCCTACGCGACAGGAGGCACAGCACTCTTCGTAGGAGGCGGGTACTGGTATCTCAATTCTGGGCCGGCCTACCCTGTCCCTACCGTCAGTACTCGGCGACCTCCACCCCCATGGACGCCTCCAACACGAGCTGAAATGCTCAAGCAATTGAAGGCCTCAGGTTCGGTTACAGAAGGAGCTCAACCAGCCGAGGGCGAAGAGTACGATCTTCTTATCGTCGGTGGGGGTGCGACAGGTGCCGGGTGTGCGGTAGATGCTGCTAGTCGCGGCCTCAAGGTCGCACTGGTGGAGCGGGATGACTTTAGTTCTGGTACGTCATCATTCAATCAACCTCCGAGAACCAGAATTTGACGAGCCTCACTTCCCTCAGGAACGTCTTCAAAGTCAACAAAGCTCGTTCATGGTGGTGTCCGATATCTTCAGAAAGCCGTTTTCGAACTCGACTATGACCAGTACAAGCTCGTCCGGGAAGCTTTACACGAACGAAGGACGTTCCTCCATATCGCGCCATATCTCTCCGAAATGCTTCCCATTATGCTCCCGATTTACAAGTACTGGCAGGTGCCTTACTACTACGCGGGATGCAAGCTGTACGACATACTAGCTGGCAAGGAGAACATGGAGACGTCATACCTGATGAGCAAGGGTAAGGCTCTAGAGACCTTCCCCATGCTCAAGTCTGATGGACTGGTTGGCGCTGTGGTCTATTACGATGGTACGGAGTGTCTCTCGATATCCTAAGATGTGGTTGGCTGAACTGAATGCTAGGACAGCATAACGACTCTCGTATGAACATGGCTCTCATTATGACTGCTGTGAAACTCGGTGCAACGGTGCTCAACTACTGCGAAGTTACGGAACTACATAAGGGTCCTAACGGGAAATTGAACGGTGTCAAGGTCAAGGATAATCTGACCGGAGAACAATTCAATGTTCGGGCCAAGGTAGTGCTTTCCTTTGTCGACTGGGCACATCGACTGATCTCAACCTGTCTCTAGGGTATCATTAACGCGACAGGACCATTCACCGACGCGCTCCTGCAACTAGACAACCCAAATCACGAACCCATCGTCCAACCGTCTTCTGGAGTCCACATCACCCTGCCCAACTACTATTCCCCGCGTAAAATGGGTCTGCTCGATCCCGCGACCTCCGACGGACGTGTCATCTTCTTCCTCCCCTGGCAAGGCAACACCATCGCCGGAACGACCGATACGCCAGCTAAAGTGACAAAAGACCCCGAGGCATCTGAGGAGGATATCCGCTGGCTGCTCGAGGAAGTCCGACGATACCTTTCTCCTGACATCAAGGTCCGGCGCGGTGACGTCCTCAGCGCATGGAGCGGTTTGCGACCTCTGGTGCGAGACCCTAGCGCGGAGAAGACGGAGGGACTGGTGCGGAATCATATGATTAACGTTAGTCCTAGCGGGCTTGTGACGATCGCTGGTGGAAAGTGGACGACGTACCGAGCCATGGCTGAGGAGACCATTGATGAGGCTGTCAAGACCTTTGGGTTGAAGCCAAAGAATGGCTGCGTCACTCAGACAATCCGGCTGATTGGTAGTGAGGGCTGGAGTCGGAATATGTTCATCAACTTGATTCAAACGGTGAGTCCTCCTTCTCCGTACAGGTCTTGTCCATGCTGACCTGGTTTCCTCTAGTACGGCCTTGAGACACACGTGGCAAAGCATCTATCAGAAACCTATGGAGATCGAGCTTGGACAGTGTGCTCCCTTGCTGAACCGACTGGCTTATCTTGGCCACTGTATGGAAAACGACTCGTATCACAGTACCCAGGTGAGCCTTGCTTTCTGATAGCTTTTCAGACTTGACCCTGACTCGTGACCTTGCCCTGCCAGTGATTGATGCTGAAGTTCGCTATGCTGTCCGACACGAGTACGCCCTAACAGCCATCGACGTTCTCGCCCGCCGCACCCGCCTGTCTTTCCTGAATGCCCGCATGGCTCTCGATGCCCTGCCTCAAGTCGTCGATATCATGGCTGAGGAGCTCGGCTGGTCGCTCGCTGAACGTCAACGACAGATCAACAAAGCTTTGGACTTCTTCGGCAGTATGGGTCTGTCACCCGCCTACGTGGCGTCTCACAAGCCACGGCCGATCCCAAGAGGGACCTGGGAGAAGGTGCAGACGGGTCTCTGGGATGCCTGCGTTACGCTGGTGCACATTGTCAGACCAAGCAAGGCGGCAGAGGTGACACCTGCAGAAGGCTTCGCTCCTGGACGGTCCAAATTCGAGCCTGGAGAAATTTCGACGTTACGTCACGCGTATGTGTCACACAAGAAGGCAACGGATGAGAAGGTCCATCTAGATGAGGTGTTGGACATTCTCAGGGAGGTACCGGGGTATTCAGAGGTGTCAGATAAGGAGCTTGATTACGTGCTCAACGAGGCCGGGTTGACTGGACAGCTGGAGTTCAATTTCGACGAATTTATTGAGGTCAGGATTTCTTTTGTGCCTGATGGATTCGTGGGCTAATCGTGAAGCGTTTCTTCCAAAGATTTCGGGTAATTTGAAAGAAATAATGTTCGCTCCGTCACCACCCAAGACTTCAAGGAAGAGAACGATTATACCCGTGGAGAAGAGCGGAGGTGGTGTCTGAACAGACTGGCTAACCAAAATCAAAGAGTTCCGAAGAATATGAGCCCACAACAGCAGGACAATAGTACTACGTATGATTTCTTTTTCTTGTAATTTAGAAGCGGGGCTCTATGATCGATACCTAGCTATACTCTAGCTGCTTCAATATGACATGCCTGACCCCATAAGGGCCCATATTCGAAATTCTTTCCTTGTCAATTTCGGCATTTTGATCTACGACTCGGATATCCGTCGTCATCCGTAAGGCAGTACACTGAACACCCCTAGTTGCGGTTATGTAATGCTTGTCCATATCCTGACTCTCGCAAGATCGACAACCTGAGAGGACGCGCCGTGCGCCAGAGAGAAGACGAGATCTCTTGGAAAGCTGGATAGCTATTACGTATAGTCATTGACAAGCATAACCGTGTATGGGATGAAAGGGTTGTGGCCGGAGGCAAATATCGCAAAAGAGAATGAATTGGAGAGGTTGGAAGAGACTCATCCAAGCTCGCTCTCTAGCCAGCTGCGGATTCAACAGACGGAAATTATCAAGCCGCTAAGTTGCGTGCTACAGACTGTATGTATGTACCACCGTATCTAAGTATTTCTGCGCTCCAGAACCGTTCTTTATCATCTATCGTGTTGTTTAGAATGTCGTCTCGAAAGCCTGTGGTAGACCACCTGCATCCAGCGACCCTCTAGTACGGTCTTGGGATATACTTCGCGGACTTCAAAATAGAAGTCAAATCGAGCGAGTAACCGAATTGATAGAAGAAAGCTAGTAGTAGATATGAGGATCGCACTAGTCCAGACTTCTGCAGGTCCGAAAAAGTACCTTTGTCGTGTGTCCTCACACCAGTGCCCCAAAAGTAGGGTTTCTTTCGAATACTGGGGGCTCTGACTCGGAAGGGTTGTCTGCTTGTAAGGGCTCAAGAAGTACTTGAATTTCAATATCAATTCATATTCCTGCGTTCTTTTCATCTAGCACTAGATATGCGTTACATGCTCTGAAGCGAGATTCATCCCGAACGTCGTTTCTTAGTACTGTATCGTTCTGATTGGTGAGAACTTTTCTTGAACCATAGCTTCAACGAAGGGGACAGAGCTCTCAGGTGAGTAGTCCTTCGGTTCCTGACGTCGATCTAGACGTCATGCATATCCAATCTATGCCCTTGCAAGTCTGGTTTCCCTAAGTAGAACACTCTAGTAGAAAATCTTCGTGCTGCAGTAGTGCGATTAGTACTGCTTTCAAATGAGGTCCGCCCTTACAGACTACTGACATATTTTACACAAATTTCTAAAAAGATATATAAAGGGTCTCAATGCTCGTCCTTTACACCAGTGCCAGCAATCAAATCATCCGCTCGTCTAATCAGAGAATACAATGAAACTCCTCTCCTTCGTCAGTACGGCCATGGGTGTTGTCGCTGTCTCTGCGGCAGCGATGTCTCCCAACCTTCCCAGAGCACGTACGTGTAGTCACCAGGCCTCATTGACTCTCATTAATCAGTCCTCGGTGGCATGCTAGTCACCAATCAGCAGGCTGACTGTCTCAGTTATGGAACCTCTTGCACTCCTCAATCCATTAATTCTGGCGCTACCCCATGCTGCTCTGGCTATTCTTGCGTAGGCATCATCCTTGGCGTTGGAGGGTGGTGCTGGTAAGTGACGGGTAATGCATGAAGGTAATACAATCTTTGGCTCGAAATAAATCGGAACCAGAGTGATCAAGCGCCTAGGGCCATTCGAAGTTCGTCAGATGGTATGCGCGAGGGAATGGGGCGGTTTGTACTGGCAGTGTCTACGTGTGCAACATCGATCAGAAAAGAACCTGGGCTTATTCCCCTTAAAGAATAAACTTTGAAGCCTTGTATTATGTACATATCATCATGTTCTTGTACTCCTGATTCAAGACTGCATCTCGCGACGTTTAGTCCCAAGGCGAAAGAATTTATCTCGATCTGGATTCATCCCTATCAGAATTCACTCTAGTTCTTGACGTTCTAACTAGACACAGAACATGGTTCTCATATTCAAGTTATCCGCGCCGCCTGAGATACGCCAGCTTCTCAAGCGGATAAAGGCGACACAGAAGTCTTCTAATTCGGGAGACATATGAACTTCGAGAAAATTTGGTGACGTAAAGTTGCTTCAGGAAGGAAACTCATTCTCGTATTGCTTTGATACCAAGTTCACGAGGTGTTCTTGAGTATGCCTTGGCTTCTCTGGGGTCGCCCTAATTACTTTTTGCTTGCCTCGATTTTCAAAATCAGACCGTAGATAGCTTCAGGCCACAAGCAAGCAGATAAGTCCAGGGCTGTCGTCCAATACCGACGGAAGGGGAGAAGAGTATAAGAAGTCTCAACTACTTTCCCCAAGCCGCTAAGAGCTCTCGATTGAGAATTACCTGTCGCTCTAATTCGCTGGGCTCACAACATCATGAAGGTCCTCTCAATCGTTACCGCCATCATAATGGTTGCCATTAACGTCTCTGCTGCTCCTCAAGCGTCGGGCATTCCTGAGTCAGCCACTGAACTCACATCGACCTAGGGTATGCTGATTACATGCGGAGACATTAGAATTGTCTTCGTCCATTCATATCCATTGTGTTAAGGGTTGGTTCCCCCGAAAAGAACAGGCAAAGTCGTCAATATAGGCTTATAGCACAAGTCGAAAAAGTTCATACAAATTCAACCGAAATATGTCATTGAGAATTTTGATGTTATCTTCACGAAGCGCCGTATTGTAAGATTCCTTTTGAGTGAAGTTGCCGCAGCTCGGGACAATTCTCCAGAATCTCTGCAAGACTTGCGAGGCGAATGTAGCCGTAGATTTTCCAGACCTTGAGATTGACGCTTTTCAAAGACGTCCATATCCTATCTTCATTCATAGCTCGGAAGAGCTTAGACCATGGAATTCGCCTGACGTCTGGGTTTAATTCCTGAAGAGTTATTGAGAAGTCGATGGAAAGCATTGGCGACGGTCGGGACCCAAAATCCGGCAACGTTTGCATCATTGAGTCGATGAATAAGAAATCTGTCGAATCGTAGGTGTCAGGAGCCGGCGTAAAGCTCTGTGGACGAACACAGGTATTGATAATTAAATGACGCAAATTCCGGGCCATACTCAGATCCGGGGGTACAGCAGTGAAGGCGAGATTACGGTCCGCTGATCAATGTAACGAGCGCTTCAGCACCTGATGTCGCTAACAAAGATGGATCAAACGCACCGACCGGCTTGTTTATACTGAATTCAAAGCTTTCCAGAGACTTTCCGCACACCGAGAGCATCCGATTCATGCCCTCAACAGAATAGCGCAGCGTTGAGAGGGTAAGCTTTCGCAAATGAGTCAAGTCGAACGGAGATTGCGTCGAATCGAATATCTCGAGGGCCACATCCCTGTCTGCTGAAGGATTGCCGACAGTCAGAAACTGTATTTGAACCTTTTCTCCAGTGCCGTTGTCGGTTTCTGGAATATCCCATTCGGTGCTTGACAAGTTGAGTCCTTGCAAATTTCTGCAGCCACGAAAGACAGAAACAGGGATGTTCTCCACGCCTGCTAGTCCTAATCTCTGCATACGGGGCATAGTGTCAAGAAGAAATGATTTCAAGCAACGGTCTAGCAAATCCCATTGGACCGATCCTTGAAGGCTGAAACTATGAAGTTCGCCTAGGCGACGTGCGATGGAATAGAGGGAAAACTGTGGTACGGCGGAAGTGACCTCGAACGGCCAGCTTTTTATTGCTCTTCCTTCTATAGTGAGTGCACGGACATATGACTGGATCTGCGTAGAGCCTTCGAGAAGGCGAAGAAACTTGCGCCCAGTTGTCTTGTCATTCTCGACCAAGGAGGTGGATTTGAGCTCCAGGTCGAATAAAATGTCATATTCGAGTTTGACTTCTCTGAAGAGCCGCCGCTGAGATAAGCGATTAAAAGCGTGGTTGATGAACGAACAAGCAGTAAGGGATTGGCGATCTTGAGATGTACCATCAAAGTAGTCGAGTATGAGATCCAGTATGTCGTCGGGTATGGGATCTAGAGGCATCGTGCGTGGTAGGCGTCGCGGGGCTGGTGAGTCAGAGACGATGATAGCACATGTATTCGACTATATATACTGCACAGCGAATTTGGCTCTGGCCGATGACTGCTGTGCAACTCGGACATATCATGGATTTATGATGGATAAAGAAATGAACATAACGGTCCCGGGTTGACCATCCATAGTTTAAGGCGTGCCTGGAATGCGGTGCACTCAACTAGTAATCTCTCGCCCCATTGCGAGCTCGAGACTCGAGAGGTGGAAGCCATGATTGCGGAGAGAAAGAACCCAGATCACCAAAATCAAAATGAATAAATTCTTACTGTTCTTCGAAGCATACTCCCGGGCCATGCATCGGAACGTTCTTCATGAAAAGCGGATCGATGATGAAAACTTCAGCCTCAAGCAGATACTTCATTTTCCAAATTGTAGTAAAGGATACAAGGGAGTCCATAATGCTTTAGACGGACTTAAAAAACAAGACGCCCTTCTCCTTCAATCTTTTCAGACCGTCATGGTTGCCCAAAACATCTGCCAGATCAGAGGCAGACATATTGACTGCGACAGATCCCTGGTCGTATTCAAACCGCTGGAACACGAACTCGACACCAGCTAGGGAAGGTGCTACTTGGTCACTCTCGAGGACGCTGATGACTTCCGACCAGGAGAATGAAGGCAGGTCGCTCTCAAAATCTAGCAGATATGAGACCTTGATTCGTAACGTGATCCATAACTGCATCGGCAAAAAAGCGTCAAAAGGCAAAGTCGATAGGGTAGCTGCGACGTCTGAGAGGTTGTCACGAGGTCCAGTCAGGTATAGGGAGGAAATGATGAAGTCTGGGATCCGACAGCGGATTGTCAGATGTCGTATATTGCGGAGTGGTCCGAGGTCAGCCCTTTTTGATGCCAAAGGCTCCTCAGTTTGACGAACTACAGTGGCATGGTTACAACCTCACGGAAGATGATGGGATAAAAATCATACCTGGTGACGTTAGAAAAAAGTCAAGCACCTCGAGAGTATTCGAGCAAAGTTTCGCCACCTCTTCCAAGGCGGAAACAGAGCAGAATGGGTCCGAAACCGTCAGGCTTCTAAGGTGGGAGATGTCGAAAGGTGAGCTCGGCGTGCTCAATAGAGAGAAAAACGATTCAACACTCGACGAGGGCGACCCTGCTTCCAAGTGACGCAGTTTGGCTTTCGCAGCACACGGACGAGAGTCTTGTTCACAATTGGCTATAGAGGGAATGCGGAGTTCCTTCAAGTTCGCACTGCTGGAGAACATAGAAAGCGGTAGGCCGACGAACATGTCCAGACCCAGTTTGAGGGCAGATGAAGAGATTGTAGAGAAAAACGCGCCTGTGCGGTCGTCCAACAGGGAGAAGGCGTGGCAGCTCGTACTCCTTGTGAATAAGCCCTTCAAATTGACCAAACGAGGAACAATTTCGTAGAGCGAGAACGATGGTGAAGGCGAATATTCATTTGGCGATCCCGCCAACGCTGGGGACCCAGGCCCACCGCCTTCTTTGAGGGCAACGATTGTGAGGTTGTCTACGTACTGAGCTATGTGTGGCGCTCTCCTGAGAAGGTTTCGAAATTTGCGCCCCGTAGTCTCAAAGCCGTCATAGAAGACGAAGCGGAAGTGGTCGTTTTGAAGGAAGGCGAAGGAGATGTCCACGTCTTGAAAGAGGCGCTTGCGGGAGATAGAGCTGAGGGTATGGTTGGCCAATGAACAAGAGCGCAGGGCACGCCTGTCTTCTGGCGCAGATGCTTCCAGCTCACGGATGATGAGATAGAGAATTTCGGGTGGGAGCATCGCCATGACATTGTCATTCATAGCTACTACTCCCAGTGAGCGATGACAAGCTCAAGGTGATTCAGATGAGCTATACTTTCAAAGACACCTCAAAATAGCAGACTCACCTCCAGCCCTTTGACTGTGAAGGATGATTTTGAGACGCTTCGTGATACGAAGGCAATGGAGAGAGACAAAGAAGGTAAATTTCGGAACTTCACCGCCACCGATTCATTATGCCAATTTGATGGATTCACACCTTCTAGGGCGTCGGCTGATTGGGGTGCCTGACTTACGATTTAGTGATGGACATTACTAACTTCATTTGTGAATCGACGAGAATTAAGCCAAACCACGCTCAAGTCAAAGAAGGAGTTATGGGGCTAAGTATTCGAGTATGGCAATGGCATTAGCAGCCACTGAGCCACTGCCAGAAATCGCGCCATCTTTCCAGCACGTGATGCAGTCGCGTCACGCAATAATTCGTGGATTGCGAGTTGTTACTGGTCGGCACTCTAAAATATGTGAAAGAGACATTCCTTCCTGCAAAGAATTTGGGTTCGACGTTGTAAGCAGTTCGTTTCTACTAACAAGGCGCGAATAACACCGAGTTGACACCGATGACGACATAACGGTCTGCAAATAGACACAAATAACAAGGCTCTACAGTCCGTTCAACTCTCTACTAAGCCTGACAGTGACAACAAGGAGGCCTGAGGATCGAAACTAAAAGCTTTCTTTGCATACTTTCACAGATTTATTACCTGATATTGACTTCCATGTCCGCCAAAGCTTTACCAGGTCCAACAAACGAATCGGTTGCGCCCAGGTGAGAAATGACAACTTGTATTTTAGCTAATCTAACCATAACGCTACTAGACCATTGCATGTCTCCCCTCTTGTCATATGTTCCTCAAGCGAAACATGCGCAGCGACTGTGATGTTCCAAACACGCCGCATACGAAGGTTGGGATTGTACAGGCGAGTAAGGGATAAGTTCCTCGAAAATAGCGTTGGGGTGAAAGGATTTCGCGCAACGAGGAAAATTGTCGAATGGATGGACCCGAGTACGAACGCTTTTGTTGAAGGAAGTGGATTTTGGCAACTGGCTATGCCTTTCTACGAGGTGCGTCGTCCAGCTGCCTCTAACCTCCAGCACGCGAACTGTCATTGACGGACTGTTTAAAGATCGTCAAAGCGTCTTCGAAACGAGCAGTTAGTGGTCAAACAAACCAACTCCTTACACCTTTGCTCACTTCTATAACCCCGTAGCGTGATTGGGGAAATCTGGTTTTCACAGACTTTTTCGTGAAGAGATGCCTTTTGATCATGGTATTTCCGCAGCCTTCACTGGGTCAGCATTTTTTCCAAAGAGCTGTGGCAATGTTTTAGATGACGGGCTGACTACCAAGTTTCTGTGTAGACCGACCAGGCTTCTCTAGGGACGACTACGCGAGATTGACGAACTGGCATGCTCATCGTTTCATGGCGATGTGCATGTGCTTATTTCACGATGACAGTCCAGTTGAATGGTAATCTTCCTTGTTCCAACGTTGAGAAATCTATAGTGATCCAATTCTCTGCCAGGGTCCGTGCAACCTATGTAACCGAAGACCAGACAGAGTCGCCAGACTTTCGATTATCCAGAAATTTCCTTTCCTATGCAGAGGACCCCCCTGCAGACAATGTCGACGAAGATTTTGCTCCCTTCTTCACCGTGTCTCCTGAAACCGTGCTACCATGCCTTATGGAAGACGACGTCTTCAAGATTGATAGTGTCCGTGCACAAGACCCTGCAGCAAAGTCGAAGCTGGAGCACGTACCCGAAAGTATCCGAGCACGGGTTATTGGGGGTAAGGATACAAGAGCGAGATTCAGAGGGTCTACATGGGAAAGAAAAATTCCTCGTAATTGCGCCTCTTGCGGCGCTCGAAGGCAGGACTTGAGCGTATGCTCAAGGTGAGCGCACTTTTATGCAACGTCCCAAGCTATACTGACGAATCCGTTAGATGTCATCTGGTCTATTATTGCAACAAGGAATGGTAAGAGTAGCCTTGGTCCCGTACTTTAAAAATCTTTGCTGAAGAAATTTATCATAGCCAAAAGCGATCGTGGTCAGAACATAAGGAGTTCTGTAGGATCGCCTTCTGATACCCTTAAATTCGGTCTATTGAACGCCTTTTCTCACTGGAAATCCCAAACTCACATTTCTGATTGAGTAGTAGTTCATATTTACTACCGCACTGTGCCAACGTGTTAGTGCCCCCAATCTTATACTTTGCTAATAGAATGACCTTGCATATCGGACAGTGAAACGACAATCATTCAACATTCTTGCTTTATCTATTTTTACTCGAAAGGTCCGAAAGCGATTCCTAGCAAACTGCAAAGGCCTGTGATAAGGATAGTTCCTTTCCAGAAGGCTCTCTGGGCGACATATTCAGACTTTTTACTGATGGAGAAAGAACGAATGAGATCCCATCCCTTCCAGATGAAGACGAGGAAACTCTACCCCTAGCAGTGACGACTAGCTCGGTGCTATTCGATGATGGCAACATCGTCGGGGCAGGAGCTTTCTGTAGCGAGGGGAACAACCGTAATATTGCAATACGACTCCCTCAGGAAATGGACAAAGCACGAGAGGTGGGAGAACTTGCCGCTGTTAAAGGTGTCCTCGACACCGCCGACCCAATTGAGGAGCTGCATTTTGAAGTCAGCTCAAAACGCCTACACACGCTCTTAACCAAAGGGCGCGAAATAGAGGATCAAGGCTGTGTTGGAATAAAAGATAAGGCTTTGTTCCGAGCCACAATGGCTGCCCTTCGTAAGAGAAGGAAAAGGGTCAAGGTGACATGTGTACCCAGAGGCGGGAACGCTAACCGAAGGGACCGTGCCAGTACATTGGCGGACGAGGGAGCACTCAAACTAGAAGCAGACGCCATAAACGTCGAAATTGACATGCCAATGAAACTTACGGGCGCGAAACTAAACAAAATGACGCAAGCCCTGGCATACAAACTTATTAGAGAAAGCAAGATGGAAAAGTATACGAGGAGGAGGCAAACCGAGGAGAACATTGCCATCATTAGGGCAGCAGCTAAGGAATCCTCCGGCAAATCACCTGCTCCTAGCGCAATATGGAGATCAATCAGGAACAAGGATATATCAAGAAATATAAGATACTTCCTTTGGATGACGATCCACAATGCCTATATGGTAGGCGAAAACTGGGAGAGACCAGGCTTTGGGCCCGAATTCCAGCAACGAAGCAAGTGCGCAGCCTGTAATGTCACAGAGTCAATGGAGCACATACTGACCCAGTGTGAAGCAAATAGACAAGCCGAGATATGGCGTCTGACAAAGGAGCTTTGGGAAAGGAAGAGCGAGAAGCCATTCCCAGACATTAGCCTTGGGACAATACTCGCAAGTCCCACAACTTGGATGGGAAGCGAAGGAGAAACGCGCCTGTTCCGCATATTAATGACCGAGTCTGCTCACCTAATATGGAAGCTACGCTGTAAAAGGGTTGTGCAAGAGGAAGACGCGCCATCAACAAGAGAGGCTGGCCGTAAATGGCTTGATATAATCAATCGTCGTCTCGAAATGGACCGCTATATGACGCACCCAAAGTATGAAAAGAAAGCTCTGAGCAAAGACTTAGTTCTAGGTACCTGGAAAGGTACGCTTCTAAACGAAGAAGATCTCCCCTTGAACTGGATCAAGGAGACCGGGGTTTTAGTGGGTATACAGCCGCAGGAGGATGATGGAAGAGGAAGAGATAGGTAGGTTGATGAGAGAAAGCGGCGAGTCATGGAGTCCCACACTCTGTGCGTAAGGCATTTCCTCGGTGGTGATAATCGGATAACGGACAACAAACGTGGGGTTTAAACTCCCCAAACAACACTAGC
>NHYE01005466.1:0-33023 GCA_002938385.1 Gymnopilus dilepis | reverse complement strand
TAACGACGTGGTTCTGGAAGCTGTCAATGATTTGGAAAAAATCAATGGACAAGACGCCTTACATGCAGTAGGGACCTGATGTACTGATGGAGGATATCTTTGCGTCGTGTTAGATCGCACGCGTTGATATGGTGTAACACTCGTACAGGTGAAGAAGGCTGCAGATTTAGGTCCGCAGACCAATTACTGAGGCCACACCTGGCATTACGAACATGCTTGTCACTATAGAGCCAACCTTGGTTGTCCCCTACAAAAAGCCAAACAACTTCACCAACATGCGCATTCTAATTCGGATGTTAGCATAATTCAAGAACAACGAAGAACGAATTTTACGCGGAAGGCTTGAATGGAACCAAGAGTGGGTAGTTGCTGAGTCGTGACTCGGGATGTATGTGCGTGATGAAAGCACATAATATCACTTTGAGGTTACATGTAAGCCGTCAGGATATAGACCCTCTGACGGAGAGGCCAAGTTTGCGCACTGCGTATGTTGCAATCCTTTTGTATAGGAGACACTCGACTGCCTCGCTAAATTGGCATTCCAAGGGCTGTAACGTCGGTTGCGCTGCGTCTCCTTTGCAGGTCGTCTTTCTGAGCTTAGGCCACTTGAACTCGGAACAGTGGTCTCTGCAGATGGTTGGGACTTTAGTCGCGAAGATAACGGAAAATAACGATTTCGAGCTTCATCCCAATAAAGTCCTGGAAGTTCCGCAGGCATTTGTCGTATGAAGAGAACAAGTTTGTCGGGTCGCGCAGTGACGACACTGGACAAGAATTCGTGGGTATCTGGCCATCACCGGTTCACCACCATCAACGCGTCCCAAGCAACCCTGGCAATTGACCTCGGGTCGGACACCATGCCAAATAATTACTCTTCTTTTGACCTTCTTGTCAGCCTTCAGTCGAAGGAGAAGGAGAAAAGATGAGGGTGGCTGTAGTTGGTTCAGGAGTGTCCGGTCTGGCAGCTACGTGGGTAAGAGCAATAGCCTTCAGTAAACACAATGGACGTCCTGACTCCAATCTTGTATACCAAAGCTCTTGAATGAACACAGTGATCATGAAGTCCACTTATATGAGTCGGATTCTCGACCTGGTGGGCATGCAAATACGGTTCGCTTCGTGCCTAAAGGAAAGATGTTCGATGACGGTGTCGACGTTGATACGTACGTCCATGATACTGTGTGCCTGGCTCTGCAGTATCACTGACCCTCCGGATTTAGTGGATTTGTACGTTTCCTGTTGCAATAGCAATAGAATAAAGCGATCTCATCCCTGACGGCAGATTGTATTCAATCCCACAACATATCCGAACTTCCTGCGCTTTCTCCAACTCTTCTCGTCAGGCGAAAAGGCACGAAAGTCTTCACCGCCACATGGACAACGGAGTGGACGAGCGAATGACGAAAACCCACATATCGAAATACTTCCAACTGAGATGACCTTCAGCATTTCAAGAGATAGGGGCTCCTTTGAATGGGCAGGCAAAAATCTGGCCACTGTATTCTGTCAACCGCGTCGTTTGCTCGATCCGGAGATGTGGCGAATGATATATGATGTGCTGCGCTTCAATGTCTGTGCTCGACGCGTCCTACTCAACGCCAGAACCGATCAAGATATCTCTATCGGCGATTACTTGACAAAGGAGGGTTATTCGGAAGCCTTCAGGAATAACTACCTGATTGTAAGTTGTTTTAGAACTTTCGAGCTACAGACTGACACTGTCCATTAGCCAATGACAGCTGCGATATGGAGCACCCCACCTGACACCTGCTTTCTAGACTTTCCGGCACGTACCTTGGTGCGTAAATTCGTGTTAAAAATCAAAATAAACGTGGTTGAATTCAACTGCTTGCCAGATTCAATTCATGTACAACCATCACCTACTCCAGATCACTGGGAAGCCTTCCTGGCTAACTATCAAGGGCGGAAGGTTTGCAGCTTCCTATCAAGTAAACATCTATCCTAAATATCTTCCAGCCATAACTACGTGAACGCCATCCTATCAAAACTGCCCAAAGAGCAATTGTACTTGAATAACGCTGTCAAGTCAGTGAAGAGCACGGAACGCGAGGGTGGCGGTAATCCGCTGGTGCTTCTTACCACTGAATCTGGTCAAGAAGCTGTCTATGACCATGTCATCCTTGCTTGCCACTCGGATACAGTCTTGTCTATCCTCCGCTCGGGTGGAATAACAGAGGAAGAGGAACGGATCCTGAGCATGTTTGACTGGAATCGTAATGAAGCAGTTCTTCACGCCGATATAAACGTAGGCGTTCACTTATTCGATCCTTTTTCACAATTGAACTCACTTGAATTTTCCTAGTTGATGCCGAGGAGCAAGTTGGCGTGGTCATGTTGGAATTACCTTTCCTCAACGAAAGCCATGGGTGTCGATAAGAATGGGAATGGATATCAATCAGCAACCGAGGAGGGTGACTTGTATTCCCCCAAAGCCAAGTGTCCGCCTAAGCACGCGAAGTTGGAAATTAACCAAGTTTCTCTGTAAGCCGTTCACTCCAATTACAGTGAGATCGTGTACTTATTTTGGTGCGGGACAATTCAGAACTTGTGAGTTTCCCTATCTTAGCCGTGCTCATTATCTATTTTGTAAAATAACACCGGGCAGATGGCATGAATGACCTGCAAAATATCCCAGAATCTCGTTACGGTCCTGTACTCGTCACACTTAACCCACCATTCGAGCCTCATGAAGACACCGTTGTCGGGCGTTGGCAGTATGAGCATCCGGTTATCGATTCCAATGTAAGGACTTACTATTGGACAAGGCGCTCCAGACCTATAGCTGACCTTATGATGTCGACCCTCAGGCTGTGAAAGCTCAGAATGAGATGTACAGGATTCAAAACACGCGTTCTATATCCTACGCAGGTGCCTATCTCAAATATGGATTCCACGAGGACGGCTTCACCTCTGGCCTCCTGGCAGCGTGCTCGATAGACGACGACCAGAAGAGTCTGCCCACTGCCATGGCATACACCTCGAACATGAGCAGCACAACCATTCCAATTAGACGATTGACTGTTCGACCTCCGTTTGATATCCAGCATGCCGATCATCACGTCCGGCTGGCTCGTCGTGGGACCGAAAATACAATGTATGAGGTGGCAGCCATGGTCTTCGACTGGCTTGAAAACTCTAACTTCAGAAACTTTTTGGGGATCATTGGCAGCGTTGTACTAGGCATTTTAGCTTGGTTATTCGGAGTCAACATTGTATGAGTTCCCTAGACAGTTTTGCGATGCCTGAGAGTTGCACTGCGTTTTAATACATTGAATCCATGCTGTTGTACATAAGAAATGATTTTATAATACATTCACTATTCTTAGTTTCTGCCAATGGCTGACCATTGGGGATTGTTTGTTACCACGTTCCCTACACCACCATCGTAAACGCCGTCCAAAGTCAGTTGTAGATTTGGCGAGATAGTGACGTTTGGTGTCATAGCCCAGAGAGCAACAGCAACGGTGCTGGCAGGAGTCTAGGTCAAGGCCGAAAACAAGATATCAACGTTTGACTCACTTCTTGCCTCCGTAATCCAGGATGCCCTCGTGAACTGGAAATTTGGCTTGAGGCCTGACAAAATCGGATAAATTGGCATCACACGATGGAGGGAGGTATGGACGCACCCTAGATTGCCAACCCGCTTGCCCATCATCCAGCCATTGACAAATAGGAAAGCCCGATAAGGCTGTCCTAGTGGCTCCTCAAAGGTAAATGATAGCATTACGTCGAGGTCTTTAGGAATGTTCAGATCGAAGGTCGTAACGAAGAATCCGACGCCAGCAGCGTTGTTTGGAAGGCCACTGGATAAATCTCGCGCTCCCCAGCCCTTGGTAGAGAACCCAGGAAGATGCCATCCTTGGCGTTCACCAAAGAGACCGCCTTCGTTAAATACTCCTGAAATAAGTCGTGAGCTGGGTAACGCCGTCAGCTTGATGCGAGTACTGACCTCTGACTTTGTCAGGGAAGCTAGAGGCGAGCAGGTCAGACGCTACCGAGCTTCTCAAAGAATGCGACACATACTGATTGTATCCACCTATCTTTCCTTGGACTTTCCAGGTCCCAAATGTAGTGTTACTATCCAGCTTGAAACCACGAATGCCTCGAGGGCTCTTCGAACTGTCAGTGTTGGCTGAGTCGCGTTTGAGCATAACACGTGGCTCAGAATTAGAAAGAAGCATACCTCCATTTGTTTCGTTTAATCCCATATTGTCCTATTCACAAAGTCAGCTTGACGAAGACACCAACGGTCAACGTACTTACCTGCAGCACCGTGATCACATTATCTTTGTGAGGGATCAACGCGCCAGGAGGGAAAGTGAATTTGTCATCGGTCTCTTCCCGAATATTGGCATTATTTGATGAACTTCAATGCACAGTCAGCCCACGACGTTGTCTTAGAAGATGCATATACCAACTTTCCGAAGGAGGTCCCTAAAAAGACATCATTGATCCAAGCACTTGCAGCAAATGCTATACAAACGTTAGCGAATGACTAGAAAACGACAAGAGTACAAATAACCTTCGCCTCCATTGATCGACAAATTGACGCTCTTCTCTGCACCTGTAGGGGTGAAGTGACCTCTCCAAAGGACAGTATTTTCACAGCTAGAATTGACGGTCAGCATTGATTATGGCCAGACATTCGGAACCTACAATCCATAGTCACATCCATAGAGGATCCTCCCATCACCATAATAAGGTTTTAGGGGTATATTGGTGGTGGTATGGTTCGCTATCGTCCATGAGGCGTCATTGAAAGAGTGCTGGATCTCTGGCAAGCTATCCTTGAATTTCCATCCAGTTAACTTCGGCACGGTGACGCCATTGAATGCTTTACTGAGGCCGAGCTGTCCAACGAACGCTCCAGAAGTCGATACAGTGGATGCTGCGCTCAAATCTGGCGTTACAGTCTCACCATTCCATGACACGGATCTGATTGCCTTTGGACCAATGACGGTCAGTCTCACACCAGACTTGAGATCTCCGCGGAGTGCGAGGTGCGATCCTGATATACTGGCGTTGCGGACCAAGTAGGGGCCACCAACAAGGATGGTCTCATTGGTCCCGATACCCCAATAATTCCTCAGTGGGTCACTGCTCCTCCCTGCGATCACTGGTGCCCAAAACGTAGCTGCAGTCTCGGAATCCGCGAAAAGCACAAGCTGAGTGTCCGAGTCCCATACGGTGACCAATCCCTGAATACCTGAAAAGAAACTGACAATAGTCGAACTTTGCGCCAGCCCATCGGTACCATTCGTGAATTTGACCAAAGAAGCGGGAGTATTGTGAAAGTTGTTGGGTCGGCCTGTCAACTTGAGAGCAGCTTCGTGGTCTTGACTGGAATTGCCGTGAAGGAATAGTACGTCCCGCTTGTCGATGGTACCGGCGAAGAATATCTGCGCAGTCGAAAAGTCGACTTTGGATGACTCGCCGAATGAGTAATCGGTCACGATGACTTTGGACTCTCTGCCGCCGAGAGTGATTGAAGGAACAACGACTGGAAGCTGGACTGGGATTCCTGAGACTGTGGCATTCAGTTTGAAGGTCGTTGTTGCCCTGTAAGCGTCAAGATCAGCCTCGCCACGAAGAATTTCATTTTTTGATACTCACGTTGAAGTCGAGCTCGCCTGACGGGCAATGTAGAATGCAGCACTTGTATCAGGGTTCTGCAGCAATGTAAGGAAGGCGGCCGAGTTAGTTGACGCTTGCAATCCAGTCGACGAATCCGATATCCAGTTTGTCTTGTAAAACTCCGGAGAACTTCGGAGGAACAATGCCTGTCTCTTCAGTTCGTCCGCTTTGGTAGTGAGCTCCCTGGATTCTGTGAACTACAGGCACGTCACATAACTGCAAGCAGATCGTTTTTCATAAACTCTTACAGTGGCTCCATAGTCGTAGGATGTGTAAACTCCATGGAAAGGAATAGCACCCCACGAAGTTCCACTACACGACGATTAGACGTGATCAAATTCGAGAGGAGAAGCATACCCGTATAACATATAATAACTGATCAACTTCGCATTGCTGGCCCACAGCTGGAGGTTGAATACCGACTGAAAATCGGGACCAGTCAAAACTCGGCATCCTGGGTATCCTGAGATACACGTCAACACCAATCGTGCTGATCGAGAAATTTGATAATCAAACCTGGTGCATTAGGTCCCCAAGCATCGAAAGACCCGCCTTGGAATTCTATGACATGGTCAGCGATCAGGTTTGACCCATTTTTGGATGATATTCACCAGGGAAGTACCAAGCCTGAGATGGGTTAACTTGTTCGTGATAGCTATGGTAATTTGTTGTGACGCCATTCCACCTTGTAGGGTTCGAACAATCAAAGCCTTGAGGGTATGAATCAAGTCTGAAGACCTCGATAAATATTGAACTCAGGCGCACACATCGAACAGCTCACCCGTAGAGATCCACAGCACCCTAGCAAGAAGCGTGTGAGTGCCCAAAGAAAGTGGAAAAGCAGGAATATTCACAGTGCCATTGATGAAATTCCTGCCTTCGCCAGGGTCATTGTACGTCAGAGGTACAACGATATCTGAATTATGGTAGACATCCTCAAGTTCTGCAAAGTATTCTGCATGGCTGATGGGGTTTTGAGAGTACTCGTTGTCTGAGACTTCGATCAGAATACTCTCGGGCAAGAAAAAGGATTGACATGCCGACTTGAATTGCTGCGTTGAGGAGCAAGTTAGAACGAATATGGGCAAAGAGCCGAAATCCATAAGAGACGTACCAATCACAGGACCACCGTTGTTAATCTGATTCGGGGCTGTCACCTTGATGATCCCTTGAACGTAGTCTTGCCATGCTGCTCTCCAGTCAGACGCATTGGTTCGCAATTGGCCTGCAACCTCAGACGTAGCCCAATGAGCTATTCCCCCAGCAGTCGTCTCGGCATTGATGTACTGGACGAGGTTAAATCGTCGACCCTTCATGCAGATTGCTTCTTAGAGTACTCACAGGTCCTGGTAGCGGAGATGTGAGTCATGAAATTTGGCCCAGGACGAAATTCAGAAGTACCAGGTCGAAGAACAATCCAAATTCCGGCTTCTCTCGCAGCGTCGTAGAGCGGTTGCAATGCTCGGAAACCATTGAAGTCGACGACTCCAGGTGCTGGGTTAATGAGTCCCATGTGCGTGTAAACACTGAGGGCATTCAATCCGGCCGCCTTCGCCTTTTGAAGTATATCTGGCCATAACGAAGGCACTGGCAGCCTAAAAGTATGGAACTCGCCAGAGCTAAGAAGCAAGTTCAGAATTTGCAAGGTACACAATGTCGTACATACTAAAGGAAAACACGCTGGCCCTTCAGGATCAAGCTGAAGTTGTCGAACTGCACATCAGGAGTCCGAGAGGAAGCACTGAGCTGTGACGGCTCGACTTCATCCTCAGTCAAACTGCGAGTTGAATCGGTCTCTGCAAAGACCGAACGAGAGAGGACTTGAGGAAGCTGGTGCAAATTCAGCGTCTGCAAAGGGTTGTACTGGGCGGTTGCAAGGACCAGGGCTAACGACACCAGGCAGGTGAGTAGGAAGAACCTGCCGGGCCTTTGTTTAGAGCCTGGATCCTGAGCGACTGGGGGCTCAAAACCTGTCATCAATGTCGTCCAATAGTTAGCGCTCTTGTAATAAGCTGGTTGCAACGATTTTTCTCCTTGGAATCCAGATGAAGGTTCAATTTCTGGTCCACAAAACCTCACATTTTTATTCGAACAAGCCCCTAGATCCATTGACGTCCTTGACGTCGTTGAAGAGGTCTCATGACTGGAAAGCATGGTGAAGAAGTTGGCTCAGCATAAAGTTGGGAAGAAATTATAGGTCATGGAGCAAAGAACCAGAAAGTCGGACGATAGGCGGACCGCTGGAAGCAATTGCGAAGGAGTTCTGGGGTCGAAGAGCGTCATCACTTGACGGCCTCGCTTAAGGTGAACTTTCCCATAATTAGCAGCCCATCAAGCCGGTCCGGCCAACAGCTGACCAGGCGCAGACGTCCCGACCCTTGAGTCAACCCAGTTTCTCTCAAGCCAATCTCAACCTCACTTGCGCATGCCAGTCCCTTCACTTTCCTTCGGTGAAAGTCTGCGCGATTTTGTTTGATATTGACCTTGGACTAAACGCTCGTTGAACATGCTTGAAGTCCTTTGCTGGCCAAGAAAGCGCTCTGTGTATGGGACGTTTGAGGACAATTCAGCAATAATTCGCTGGCAGTGCTATAGTAGTGCCTTGGCAAATGTCATAACAGACGATTTCTTCCCAGAGCATGTCTTCTTGCCAGCATAGAGGGGCCTTTTGAGGGGAGGTAAGGCTTGGACTCATGATTTGACCGTCCAAAGCTAGCTTCTCAAATTCTCTCACGACTATCTTCTTTCTAAGAATCAATGTCTTCCAATTTTGTAGAGTGCACTCAAATGCTTCGTACCTGAGGCCTGATCATTGACTTCGAGGCGCTTTGGGATCCAATTTGTCAAGGAAGACGATCAAGCTTCGCATTCAGGCTTCTGAAAGAACGAAAATGTCCTTGCAGATCCCGAGGAACGAGACGTACAGTAGAGGGCCGCCGGCGAGTCAGGATCTGCGGGCCTTGCACCGACTTGGACGTTTTGATCGATTTTCGTCACTTGAAGGGAATGGAAGAGGCAATCGTATACGCAACATCCGCATCATGAAGGAAATTAGGATAAGCCTACTCTGACCTTCCTAATGATCGGGCCTGCAGAGCCAGACAATCCACTACAATCCAGCTCTCAGGGAGTCATCGACCTTGTATTCACCTCTTGGCGACAATAAACTACACTCATCGATGCATCCAAACTCATACACCACATACTAGGAGGACGTCGTGAACGATCGTGAAGCCGCCACCACCACCACATACTGATTCATACATCATCAAACGCATCCTGATTTTTAATTGAGTGAACTGACGATCTGGACGATCGAACAAGATCGAATTGAATGATTCGCTTAAGCGCCTGATGATGATCATGGCGATCTTCGCCTCCCGGATATATTACATTCCATTTGATACAACAATTAAATTACCGCCAAATTGATTAAGACCTACATCGTCATTTTTATTGCTTAGAAGAGGGGTTCATCAGCAATGACAAGATAATATGATATACCACACAACTTACTTGAACAGATCTTCCTTGGTATCTTAATTCTGCCAATTCTTGCATACGCTGCTGCAAAGCGACTGGAGGATCAACCTAAGTCTTCAAGATGAATAAGTCTTCACCAAGAAAACACATGAACCGCACTTTATCCCAGTGTTGCAGGTCATTGGGACCCATGCTGGGCATTCGAGTCCCTAGATGGAACATGTTTGTATTATTTGAAGTGCGGCCTTGCTCCTCAGTTCCTCGTCCGCGAATAGACCGCCTTGTGTTGAGACTGAAATGTAGGAATTGATGAGGAACAACCTAACAGACTTCGTTGGATGGCTCACGTTGCCAAGAAAGAGATGGCATACACTATTGACGCCCCGAATCAGTACCGCGTTATCGACAAGAAAGATCACGGGCTTACGCTTGCTGAGGATGAAGTACGTAGCAGCGAAATAGAAGTTGTATGACAAGGAGTTGTACTTGCGGAAAAGTATGAGTAAAGAGAAGAAGACATGAAGGGTCCATACATACCAAAATTAGCGTAGCTACACTGACAGTGCTGTACGGCTCGATAAACACTTGCTCGACTCCGGGATGGAATTGTTCTTACCTGGTCAACACCCCTGTGTTGATAGCGTAGGTGCAAAGGTTGTTGACCAGATTGTCTGATCTAAAGACAAGATGAGCGATCTACCAGACAGCTCCAAAACGGAGGGCTCTTACGATTTTAGGCCTGTTCTCAAGCGATTCAGAAAAATGCAGAGAGCGCCTGCTGTAATGATATCGGTGCAGACACCCACTCCCAAGGAGAGTGTTCCTAGGGTCTAGAGAATAGTGCGAGGGAGATGAGAACCTAGATACATATGACAAGTCAAAGAACAGACCTGCAGGTTATGGACCGCAAAGACGTCTGGTAACTTGAATCTGGATTTAGATAACAAGCTCAGGATCTGCACGCTGAGAAGTACTCAGGCAGGAGCAAACTTACGCTTTCACGGTAAACGCTAGGTAGAACGTAAGTACCCGCGAGTTCCAAGAAGTGGCTACGGAACGTACCCAAGGCGAGTCCTTGCAGACGGAAAAAGTGATTAACATCAAATTGGGCCAAGACATACGAGAACCAACATACCAAGTTGTCCAAAAGCAAGCAGTAGCTGGTGGCGTCAACAGAATCAGCATGGGTGTGGAGAAGAAATCACACTACACTCACGATGAGTCCTGTGATCCAGTAATTACGATGGCTAACTGTCCTTCGATCAATTATCAGTGCAGTGGAGATAAGATGGCCACCCACATCGCCACACGCGGAACGCGAAGTACCTAGGACCACTCTCAACGTCTGACTCCATCGGGAAAACTGAAGGTACTCACGTTTTTACAATACAGCCAGCGACAGCCTACAAGGAAAAGGAAAGCGTCAGAACGAGGCACGAATGACAAATTTTGGGAGTCCTTACGCCAACGGTCAGTTGTAACTTGAGATATTTGTTTGTGTCAAAGTCAGCCTAGGCTCAGTCCCGATGAGAACTCACAATGAAAGACCTGCATTGCATCGTGAACGGCGAGTCGACAGGATGATCGCAGGGGGGACAGCGTACCAGGTCGTTTTTGCGCTCAGGAGGACGAGAACGTCGGCGTAGTTGGTTATGGCGTAAAAGTACACAAGGTGTCCAATGAAACACTGGTCGGCGGTCTCGAGTAAACTTGACGAGCTGTAAGCGGTGGAAGTCCAACAGTGACACAGGTACGCACAATATGAAAAGGACCTGAAAAGACGCGCTCAGTTGCCCTCTAAAGTAAGCTGTTCTGAATAGCATACTCACAAGAGCCTTGTAGAGGTTTTTATCTCCAGGATAATTGCGGAAGTAGGAGAACGTCTGGGATGCAACGATGCCATATAGCCCACACGCGACTGCAAATCCAATGAAGCAAGCGCCGAGCGTGTTATCGATGGTCACGTCGACCATTGGAAGGAGTGTAACAGCAGTTTGGATACAAAGGAATGTGGGTGGTCTCAGCAACGAAGAGGACCTATGGAACTGTGAGCCAAGATAGAGTTTGAGCGCGAATCGGATCCAGTAAGCACAAGGAAAGCTTTATTTGTTACGACAACCATGGTTGCAAGGCCCTCAACGGTATGAGGTCGCAAAAGGGGTCTAATAGAACGCCGAGCGGCACGAAGAGAAAATGCAACCACATGGATATGAAATTTTGTATTCTCAACATCCAAATATAGACTCGTGTCGCCCTGCCTTCCCCCGATTGCCGGGACGGGCGTCACCGTTGAAGCCCCCGCCCCAGACCGTCCTCTTTCAACGATCATCCTGAATTTGACATGACGTCGCCTCAGAATAAGACGTCAAGTAAAACAGACCGATACCAGAATCGTCGAGGGAAATGTGCAGAAATCTAATTGATACAAGACTAAGTTCTAGGTGTAGCCCTACGAGTATTAATATTAAAGACCGGAAGCCACTGGTCTCCAGTAGAACGAAGAGCGAGAGTAATTGTACAACATGTGAATACAGAGTGAACGCGAGAGAGGACGTATGCATGTCATCTTGCAATGCCAATTTTTGAATCTACAGTAATCTGAATGCGGATGATGAGCAACAGAAATGGTTTGCTCATGTATGAGGCCAAACTTACTTTGGGACTCGTGTAAAGGTCCTCTTCCACATCGCGAACCACAGAGACTTCTTGATGGATGTCGATTTCTACACTCTGTGGATGGATAAAAATAAGCACCTATACACGGTTTTCGCAGTCACGGTAGAGCTTACCTTCGTATGATTGGTATATTCTGTAGTTCGGGGTACGCGGCCGTTATTTGTGACCAAGAAGAAGGTGTTTCTGGTACCGCTGGTATCGCCTTCTTGATCGGTGCCTTTACCTCTAACTACTTTACGAGTATTCAAAGCAGCCAGAAAGGAAATAGCATAGACTGCAGCAATTCAATAAAAATATGAAGCGATGGGTCAAGAAATCTTCACATACGTTTTCCAAGAGTGAAGTATGAAGCCATGAAATAGAAAGCGTCCGGTTGAGCGTTGTACTGCGGAATAGCAACCATTTAATAATGCTCTTCACAATGCACTGAAGAGCTTACGAGGATCAGAGTCAGAGAACTGATGGCTCTGTGATCAGATTACGGCAGTGAGTACAACCTCAAAAGCAAAGCTCAGGATTCACGCACCCCGTAAGTGCCCCCGTGTTAATCGCATAAATGCTGAGAGAACGGACAAGTGTATCAGCTCTACTGGAACATCAGTCTCTAGAACGATAATTCGGTCAAAATGGAGAACGCACTTGCGGTGCCCTGTACGAAGCTTTCTGAGGAAATAACAAAGGGCTGCAGCGATGAGGATATCGGTCACAGGGCCTGCACTAAGGGCCAAACTCGCGGTAAGCTATGGAAAAGCAGGATGAGCAGTATATTACAATCCAAATGATGTTGGCATACCCTCAGGTGACTGACGTCGATGAGAGACGTGAGCCGGAAGCTGGGCAGATGTGTCAGAAGGAACGTTCATGAACTTCCACCATACGTACGCTTCTACACAGTATACTAGCAAAACATGAGCACGGCGTTGCGAACAAAAGCGGTAGAAAGACACACAAATAGCGAGACCAAATTGGACCAATATCATAATCATCTGTTGGATGTCGAATTGAGGAGAAGGGACATAATGATGCATTCCGATCTTACTATAGCGCCAGTAATGTATATATTGTGTTTGCTGACTATGGAAACATCCAAGTGAGTATTAAGACTACACGTACAGAATGTTGGATGACTCACATCGCCATACTCGCATAGCAAAGCAGCTGGAAAAAAGGTTGGTCAGATAAGGTAAGGTGCCTCGGCTGTGAAAAGCGTACCACTTGACGATAGTCCCGACCAGATTCTACAAGAAAGAACGGTTCATCTCTCAAGCCACATAAGGACGATGTATTACTGACCCCCATCATTATCTGGATCTTGAGAGACGGAAGTCGAGTCAGTCGACGGGAAGCCAGAGTTCTATTCAAAGATGACGTACGATAAGAGTCCTGCGGAATTGTGTTCAACCTCCAATACCGTGCGATATCCTCGAGAAAAGACACTTACCAGATGATTTTGCCCCTCAATATGACTAGTGGGTTCGCAAAGTTTCTGACCAAACACATCAGTTTCCACCGTCAGATACCCAACATTCCGACTGACTTGATGGCATAGAAATATACAGAATACGCAATAAAAACTTGATCAAGCAGCTCGAGGCACCTGGAATTTCGTTAGAGAGAAGACAAGGTCATAGGCTTCGTGTATACCATAAGGAGGCAACCTAAGTACTGGAAGTCAGAGCTAGTACATACAGCTTGATCAGCAGGAAGCTTACTAGGATCTTATATGGGAGTCTGTCTAGAGGGAAACGCTGGAAGTATACGTAGGCTTGAGTGGTCAACACCCCGAACACCACGCAGGAGATGTTGAACCCGACAAAGACTGCGCCTAGGGTGCTATCCACATAGCCCATCTTAGAGAGTGTAATCAAGGAGTGTAGTGTGTCTGGAAGACGGCTCTGCTTGAGAAAACAAGCTGGAAATCAGCAACCGTACGTCGACGCTCTGCTTCGTCTACGCGGGCTCAAGAACGTCAAAGGAATGTGGAGGGAAATGTAATCGATTGAAGAATTAAGGGGTCCTCGAAAGACCGGTCACTATGTAAACAATTTAGGCATCGTAGATCCCACTACAAGATCTGATCAGATTGAAATGGCGTTGTCCACGGCTTGCGTGGGTGCAGCGGGAGAATGAAAATTTCCAATTTCCAAGACGTTTTCCAAAGTTCGGGTCCTGTGGGGCAGAGCATGTGTTGAAAGGTTGGTACGGATCATATCCCACATTTTCACGGAGGAGAATTCAGACAGTGTAGGATTGAGAAGCTTGAGTTGCAGGCCACCTGAGCTTGACTGGAATCATCAACAAGAGCAGAAACAGCGTCCAATTTTGAGGCAAAAAACGGTAGCAAAGGCGATGAGCGGTCATTCGTTGCACATGGAGGAAGATTTAGGGCGGGCTTGAAATTACGGCAAGGTCCGGCCTGGCTCGGCTATCCACATGCACATTGACGCCGAAGCCATGTAGCGCTTTTTCCCTCTCCAATTTTGACAAACGAGCTTTGACACAGCCTATTTACTTCAAAGTTCGTTTGACCGCAGCTCGTTCATTTTTCGTGAAAAGCTGCCTAGACCGAGCTTGGAATGTTAGTTGCTTTTCTCGACTACTTGCACTTCTTCGTCGAAACGAACTGGCTGGCATGGCGAACATCTCTGGTTGTGACATCCCGCCTTGTCCGCAGCTCTTACCTGGTATTCAGTTTTGCCGCTCGTAGGAGGGTTTGCACAATGCGCATCAATGTACCAAAATTGTCCTCGTCACCAGCCACAGCAACAGTGCTATGTACTTCGAGTTGAGATGGATTCCAGGATACCAGCACCCCGAATCAGTCCAAAGAGTTGAGTTTGAGGCTCAACGGAGGAGAGCTTTGGTAGCCGTCGAAATTTATGTCGACGCAAGAGACTTCATCCTACGACATCTGGGAAGATCTAGAGTTATGCGGTTCGAGGAAATGTCAGCTCATTAGCAGCTCGTGCTGGCGGCGAGCTTTGTCGCTAGTGACTAGTACTTGGCCGCGGTGACTTCCCAGGATTGGTTACAAAGCTCGAGGAAGTGATGACATCTCTGGATCCCAATTCACTTATAAGGCGTCTCTATGCTGACTCGGACCCTAGCACTTCGAAATTCGAGAAGTACGGCATTAATCTCAGACGGAATACAAGCAGAACACAGGGTTTCCCTGTGCTAAGCACTGCTAAGCACCCTGTTCAGTGTCCAACATGGAGTCATCTCATATCGCTCTGCCAGTCGTCCATTGCTGTCAGCTGCAGGGGCGGAGTTGGTCTGCTGCTTGCATCAGGCTTGCACCATGCATTCATCATCTAGAAAGCAAGATTCTTCTGCTCTTCTCCGAGGTTTGGCCACTGTAATGGGCGGGCCGGTGCAGGTCACCAGCGCAGGACATGCTGACCAGATTCCTCCAGTCCATGGCCTTCTCAGATCGAATACTTCGCATTGAACGCGAAGTATAAGTTGTCTTCCTTAGGACGGTCTTGAAGACTCCATCTGACAAGACATGATGTTGACTTATTTCTTGGCCCTTTGCTCCGTTGTTGCAGCACTTTCTGCCAAGGTTCTGGGCGCTCAGAGGACGTCACCGCCCGCTGGCGCGATTGTTGTACGAGCAGGAACTACGACTACAGGAGAATTCGGCACTGTCTCGCAAGCAGTCAACTCCCTACCTAACGATAACACCGCCCGCTCGATCTTCATCTTCCCTGGGACGTACACCGAACAAGTCAATATCACTCGTCCAGGACCTTTGACTGTAGGATGACGTTGTTGCGTCTACTGCCTCCATCCTAACGGAAAAATTTTTACTCAGATCTTTGGATCGACAACGGACACGACCTCCTACCTTCATAACACTGTCACCATCCAATTCGGCCTTTCCCTGACCACAGCAGGCTCTGACGATACCAGCGGCACTCTGCGCATTCACAAGAACGACTTCAAGTTATACAACGTGAACGTGAAGAATACCTTCGGTCAGGGTTCGCAAGCGATCGCCATTAGCCAGTACGGGACCCGTGTCGGCCTGTATGGGTGTGGCTTCTTTGGATTTCAAGACACTGTTCTGGCAGAACAAGGAGTGCAGGTTTACCTCAAAGGATACATTGAGGTAAAGCTTAGAATTTGGTATCCTCTTCAGTGTTACTCAAACATGAACCTGACAGGGTGCTACTGACTTCATTTTCGGCCAACGAGGCGAAGCATACTTTGAGGGCAACACTATTGCAGTCACCGCTCCAGGCTACATCACAGCCAGCGGGCGGTCGTCCAATGATAATACGAGCTGTAAGCAGCAATCCCCTATTTCCTCAGTTGAGGTTACTAAATTTCTATTAGATGTCTTCAACGAAAACACCGTCGTTCTGGGAAGCAATGCCGCTTCAAACACGGCGGGAAGAGTATTTCTTGGCAGGCCGTGGTCAGGTGAGGCCAACTACCTTGTCCTAACCCTCCTCTACTGAATACTGGACGCCATATTCCATAGATTATGCGAAGTAAGTCAATGTACATTCTGGAATTGGGCTGGGCATCAGCTTACTATATTGCAATCAAGGGTTATCTTCAAAAACACGGTCGTTAATGTCGCTTTGAACAAGACAGTGTGGTCTGTCTGGGGGAGCACTGATCCAAATACCGACCACGTATTCTTTGCTGACTTCAATACCACCGGACCTGGGATAGCAGGCGCAACACGGGCTCCCTTTTCGACTCAACTAAATGCGGCACAGGCAGTAGCCTATAACATCTCTAGCGCAGTTGGGAGTGATTTCGCGACATGGGTAGACACATCGTATCTTGCAAAGTCCTGAGGGCCCATAGACCAAGTCTTCGCCAAGGCCTTGTATTATAATTGCTTTTGAAACCATCAGACTACGTGGAGTCCTAGTATGTCGAGCAGCCTACGTCACAAATTCACAACAAGAAAGCTGCCAGGTCATGGCTTGGATAACTTCATCCCTCTGAACTACGGAGCAATTTTAATCGTCGGTCCGTTCCTTCTCTGCGGCCCGCACATCGTTTTCCGTTCCTTCACAAACAATATCAGAACCTTCACTTGTTCATACCTCATGACCACGATCAAAAGACTTCCTCGAGCACCTGCATACCAATCTTCGCGGATGCACGTCGCTCTGGATCGGTGTGAAGAGCCTTCTGAACGTTTCCCGTTTCAATAAGAGATGTTGGTCTTCTGGTGTGCGCCCCATTGCGATGTTCAAGTCATCCCTCGTCATCCTCCTCTTGCAAGGCGCCCTCATTCTGGGGGTGGCAGCAGCGCAGCCGCGCACTTCGCCACCAGCAGGCGCGTTGTCTGTCCGAGCAGGCGCTCCTCCATCGTCCGGGATGTTCGAGAGCATCAATGCTGCTCTTAGCAAGCTGCCCAACGACAACACTGCGCAAACGCTGTTCATCTATCCTGGAGTCTACAATGAGCAAGTGGACATAACACGTCCAGGACCTCTCACCGTATGTCATCTAACTCACCAAGATGGCCTTGCAATATTCACTCTTCGTGCAGATCTACGGGTACACCACGGACACCAGCACCTTCACTGCCAACCAGGTCGTCATACAAGCAGGCGTACCTGCGAGCACAGCTGGCTCAGACGACGCCAGTGGGACCCTGCGTATCCATAAGGACAACTTCAGCATGTACAATGTCAACGTCACCAACACCTTCGGCGTTGGCTCACAGGCCATTGCAATAAGCCAATACGGTAGCCAGGTTGGATTATACGCATGTGCCTTCATTGGCTATCAGGACACGTTGTATGCCAATCAAGGGACGCAGGTATTCTTGAAGAATTACATCGAGGTACGGAGGAGATGTCGAGGGATATGTGAATTCTGACTGATGATTTCACTCCCTAGGGAGCAGTCGATTTCATCTTCGGCAGACACGGTCTCGCGTACTTCGGAGGCAACACCATTGCAACGAAGGCTCCAGGATGTATTACAGCTAGCGGACGGGAAGAAAACGACACCGGAAGCTGTGAGTGCCAAAGTTGAACTCTACAAAACACTAAAATTTATGAGCTTGCGAAGATGTTTTCAACCAAAACACCATCATCTTAGCACCTGATGCGACACAAGGCACAGCAGGAAAGGTATTCCTTGGTCGCCCATGGGGTGGTAAGTTGCCACTACCTTGCCCACCGCATTCCGGTTGCTGATCCATTCGAACCCTAGATTTTGCAAAGTAAGGGCATGAATTGGGGGGATTTATCATGGTGATCGTCACTCACGTCATATTCCAGAGTAATCTTCAAGAATACTTTTATCAGCGCACCTCTCAACCAGACAATATGGTCAATCTGGAACCCAGGCGACGAGCGCACTGACGACGTCTTCTTCGCAGAATACAACAGCACCGGCCCTGGGATTGCTCACCCCGTACGCCCTTCCTTCTCCACGGTCCTCACAGCCGCACAAGCGCAGGCATACAGCATCTCCAGTGCAGTAGGGAGCAATTTTGCGTCTTGGGTTGATCAGAGTTATCTGGTATAATGAAAACATCTGGTATGATTTGTGATTGGAAGAGAGCTGTCAATACAGTCCAGAGATTGAGCAAAGCGATCGAAAGCGTGTTAGAATACGAAGAATTATAAAAATACAGCAAAGACGAAGGACGAAAGCAAGACCTCAAACACAGGGAAGTCGGGTCGTTCACTTCTTTCGCGACTTTTTGTTACTACTTTCAGCTTTATTATCACCCTAAAATCTGGGGTGAGGACAATACACAAAACCAACAGATCGACAAGGCAAACCTTTCGTTTGGCCCCGGCCTTGCCCTTCTCTTTGGTCGGAGGTGCTTTCTCTTTTGGCTTAACGGTGAAGAATCCATCCAAGCGGCCCTGCTGCTTCGAATGCAGGTGCTTCTGTAGCTTTTCAGCGCCTTTCCGCACACGCTCCTCGCTAGTTATATGCGTCGTTAATTATCCAAAAATACTCAGATGAATGAAAAGCGTACTTGAATCCTTTCTCCTTGACGAGGAACTCGACGAGACCATCAACATCAGGACTCTTCCATTCAAGCTATACAAATATCGACGTCGTGAGCCGCGAAAGCAGAGAGGATGGAATTTGTAGTAAACATACCTCTACGTCGTCGGCTGGTATCACGTCAGGCTCCTCGAATATTTTCTTTGCACTTTCCCAATCCCACTCGTCAGGTATCTGGATACCTCCTTTACCCTTACCCTTCGACTTGGCTTTGGTTTTCGCAGAAGAACCCTTCGCCTTTTTCTTTTTCTCCTGTGCAGATTTTTCCTTGACTTCATCACCTTCGTCCTCACTATTGGCATCTGGCATTTCCATGTCTGATGTCGGCGCCGGCTCTTCCGCCTCTGATGCTGCTTGCTCCTCGTCTTCGGAGTCAGCAGCCGCTTCTTGAGCGGCTTGCTTGCTGGCAGACCTAGATGGTCATACGTCAGCGTCCCTTACGATTCCAATGGATATCATGCGCGTACTTGGCTCGTAGATGCTTCACGACGTTCTTGAGGCTACCGTGTTCCTTCAGAAGCTTCAAGGCAGACTTTGGGCCAACGCCTTTTATAGGCTCCAAATAATCACAGCCTAACAAGATACACAGTTCAATGAACTACCGCAGTGTCAGAACGCTACTGAGAAGGCACAAAATTGGAGTCACCTGGCTCATGTTCATGTCAAGGCCGTCAAGTGCAGCTTGAAGATTGATTTCACTAATTGGTGCTTTCTTGGCCTCGGAGAAGGTGAGATGCCGAAAGAGAATGGGCGCCCGGAAGGTTAGGGTGTCCATATCTTCAGAGCCTGCCGCATATACCTGGTATAGCAGCTTGGGTCAAGCAAAGACGGCTTGCCGTGGTATGCAGAACATACCTTGCCTCCACGAGCCAGTTCAGCGCATTGTGCCTCGGCTTCTGAAGGAGCCTGAGCGAACGAAGTCAGAAACCAGAAACTCAAGATGCAATGGTAAGTGAGGAAGCTTACAATGACTACAGGGATACCCATGAGTCCAAGGAGACGACGACATTCTTCGTTATGTTCACGCGTCACTTTCACTGTTCGACGCGTGAAGCGATCGAGATCTTCGGCTGTACCAGTCTCCTTTGCCTCTTCACCCTCAGCTTTTGCCTCTTCTCTTCTCTCGAAACGTTTTGATAACTTTGAAAGGCAACCTGAGTTGGTCACAACGTCAAGACAGGCAGTCGACCAAATACGCACCACTCCTTTTTTCATTTCTGGGGGCTTGCCGTCGAAGACATATGCGGGTTTGATTCCGTTCTCTACAATCCGAATTGTACGATAGAAGAAGCCCATAAGATGACTGGTTGTTTCGCCAGCGTCGTTCTGCAGCATTTCACCATCCTTTTGGCGGACAGCAATTAAGAACTGGTATATGGACATGGAGGCGTCAATGGCGACTTTTCGGCCAAATAAGTTTTTGATGTCATGCTCCTTGATGGCGTTCGGCGCGTGTTGAGAAATGAGAGCAGTAAGTCCTTTGATACCCATGGTGGACGGTAAGGGTGGGTTGAAGCAGTCGTACGTGACGTGGAGAGGCGCGTCCGTGGCTGTGACGTAACGCGTTTGACTCGGCACTCACGGGATGCCACAAACTGTACAGCCTGGTCCCCAATGTTAAGATCAACTCGACCAGAAAGCGACCACTCCAAAGACGACGCGATAGATTGATGTACAATATCCATAAATAATGATATACAAATCAAATACATATTACTACAATTTTTCGTTCCAACCTGGTACTGGCGGGTAGAGGCAATTGAAGGCATGGAATTCAAACGATTGGGAGTCGTGTCTATGTTGACATCTTAGATCCAACTGCCCTCGAGAGGTTCTGCAGGGAATTTCTCAGTGTCCAGTCCCAGCTCCTTGAAGACCTCCTGGACACTTTCGTGGGCTTCCTTGTCTTCAATCAAGCTCAGAGCTAGACGAGGAAGACCATCAACAGAAATTCGTGCAACAATTGTGAGCGAACCACAAACCTTTCCCTCGACCCTCGCCTAGACTCTGTTCCAGCCCTTCCTCTCCAGCCCTTGCAGCGATGAACAGAAGCTCGGCTCCCTCGTAATCCAACAACTCAACCGTTTCGCAGCTGGCAAAGCGCAGACCATACGATTCCCTCCCTCTCGCAGGCTTGTCCTCTCCGCCCTCGGCAGTCCCGAACACATCACGCATTAAGGATTCAGGATACTTCGCTCCTTTACTGTGTATTTGCTGCGGCCCTGTGGCAGGAGCGAGAGGATTCTTCACCTGCAGGATAAAGGAAGACGCAGGGTAGATGCCGAGTGACTTTTGCACGTCGCCAAATTCTGACGGAGGAGGATGGGACACTCTGTATCCGAAGTGTGTCTCCCTCTTTGAAGGTATCTCGGCGGGTGCATTGACAATGGCGTATGCGCCCCGAGCAACAGGCCGAGCGGCCTCCTGGTGACGCTCGCCTGGGACGGATGTTTTAGCTGCATGTTCGAAATATAGAAAAGGCGCCGCAGAGCCACTGACCTCTAGTCTTGGTTTGATACGACTTCGCCTCCAGGCCTTTCTCAAGCGAGACCAAGTCGTCTCCTACAGCCGTTACAGTGGCCCAGAACGTCTCTTTCCTTCTCGAGGTTGCACCAGATCCTTCTGGGTCAGGGAGTTTCTTCTTGCCGATAGTGATGAGCCTGTAATGTTTCTTCGTCGTCGTCTGAGGGGGTGCTGGGACAGCGTCAGCACCAGGTTCTAAGACTTTCATTTCAGAGTCCTCAGAGGGCTCGGGCTTCTCAGCGCCAGGTTGTTCGGCTAAAAACGCTGCAGATCTAGGAACGAGCAACATGTGAAAGTTCTTCACGTCGTCCAGGGAATGAGCTTCTTCATGCTCAACTTTGGGGCGGTAGAAGAAATAGATGTGACCCCGTTCAATGGTACCTTAAAGGATATGAGATAGTCTCTCGCTGTGAACAGGAAAAGAGGCAATTACCCGTCTTGTAGCGACTTTGAGGTTCAGACCCGTTTTCTGCTCCCACCTCCGGTTCCGCCTTAGTCTTCTTCGCTGGAGGCTCTTCCTTGCTCGTCTCCTGGTCGTCAGCGGCCTGTTCAGCGGCACGCTTTTCACCAGATTGTGCTTCTTCTTCCTTCTTCTCCTCTTTCTTCTCCTCCCCGTTCTGCTTCGCGGCGTCATCTTTGGGGTGTTCTTCTGTCTTGCTCGATTTACGACCTCGCCCTTTCTTGGGCGCAGCGGCTGCCTTTTTCTTCTCTTCCTCGGGATGAATCTTGCCCTCAGAAATCGCGGTCTGTCGGCGAGTTGTAGGCATGTTCACAGGGATGTCTGGGACAAGATGCAAGCGCCTAGGCTTCTTATATCCCGTGAGGGCTGACGTCATATCTGTGGTAAGCAGCGCCCCGATTTCAGGATAGGTTCGACGCAAGGTCGTTCAACAAAATCATTGGGGCTTGCACTAGACCCCATTTTGACAGAAAGCAGGGGGCAGAGATGGGCTTCATGGAGCAAATTTACCCCATCAGTATTCAAGTGAAGTTCGCTGGCCGAAAGCTTCCATAGTGCAGATTCAGAGCCATTTAGCTTTAGTCTGTAGGAGGCGAGGATTCGTAGAAGACTTCCGCGTTATGAGCAGCTAGAATGTTTAGCGGCTAGATAGAATTATAGCGTGGACGATGTGTTCGAGGATTGGTGACGGATGGATGAGGTTGGCCCTGTCACAGCAGAGGCCTGGAACGCGCTTGTCACATTCACGTGAGCATCCCCAAACACGATATGCTTGGCGCCCGTGACCTAATCTAATCTCGTCAATCATTTCGGCGCCTTCCTTCCCAACCACCATGTCCCATCCAGCTACGCCAAAGTCCCTCGAAGCTCTGCGCAAGTTTACCTTCGAAAGATTATTGAATGAAGATCCCTTGGCCCACTCTTTAACCCTGCTCGGCGAGTTCCCAGACCCTGAAAATCCGAGTGGCAAAGTCAAGGCTGTAGTGCGAGTTGAGAAGACGGCTCTCGATCCGGCAGACGCCCCTAAATTCTTCGGGGAAAGTGGCTTTATCAAGACAATAGAACTAGAGCAAAGTACAGATATTGCAAGTCCATGAACTCGCCTTCTTTTTACTTTCCCCTAATCGTTTGCGGTTTCAATAGTACTCCTGGTTATTCGCCTGGCTTGGGGAAAGCCGTGATAGAGATTTAAAAATCAATATCGTCTGCCCTGCAACAGAGGTCCACATTAGAAAGGTTTGATGATATCGAAATACACGAAGACTCAAATTTCTGATATTTTGAACCGAAGTACACCAAGCAAGAATATATCATGGTCCATGAGACGCCAGCATTATATGAACAATACGTCAGGCCATATATACAATCTTTCCCACCTTCTCGCACTCAATGGTAAGACTCACCTCCCATCCTATGTACTCGCTGGGGCTCAAGGAAATATATTCGTAGGGTTGAAAACATACTCACTGGGCTATCAGAGCAAGACAAAATCCTGTACTCATCACCCGAATTTCTTATTCTTCCAGATATGAAATGGGACGCAAAGACGATAGGGTCATTGTATTTAATGGCACTGGTCCAGGATCGTACAATCCGGAGCCTTCGCGACCTGCGTCGACACCATCTGGGGCTGCTGAAAGCCATTCGAACCCAAGCCTTCCGTATAGTCAAAGAAAAATGGGGTCTTCCAAATGGCTCTTTACGGATGTTCATCCACTACCAACCCAGCTATTGTGCGTACCATTTTCTTTCTGGTGGGAGGCCTATAAATGCGATCGTATGCAGATCATTTCCACATTCACATTGTAAACGCAAATTATCTGGGAAATATTCTTGGCATGACAGTTGGTCAAGCCCATCTTTTGGACGACGTGATGGGCATGGTCAGTACTTACATCCCGGTATCAGTCTGATTTGTGGCTCAAGCCTTCACGTAGCTCGAGTTAGACCCAGCAGATGGCCCTGGAATTTTCGAAAGGATTACACTTACATATGGGCTTGGTGACCAGCATGGCTTATTCGAAGCACTCAAGCATACTGCAATAATAGACGAGTTCTAATTCCGTTGTGCTCATTGTCCAACATCAAGCATTACACCGGAAAACCCAATGAGATCAAATGTGTCCATTAGCCCGACTTTCTGCACCTTCACCCTCAAGTCGATACTGCCATCGGGTTTCACGAGCACCAAATTCCTCCTCCCAGAACACAAAACTGCACGACAGGTTCTTGGCATCGAACCGCATTTCTTCCTCTAGAAGGGAGTAGAATCTGGACGCCACTCCACTGAGGTAAAATTCCACATGAAGGGCATTCGTTGGCAAATCCTGCTCTTGGTCACTGTCTGCGAGTCGCTTGAGAGCGAAAGCTGTTAAATCAAGGCTAAATTCCGTAAGACCGAATTGGAGGCTGCTTTCAAGTAGACGAGAGGCGGAGGACTTGTCATACAATTTGCTGATATCGAATGTGATCTTGCGTAAAGCGGGTAAGAATGGGACCAGGGATCTTTCTTGGATGTCCTTGAACTCCGAGATCAACTTTTCAAAGTCGGCACATTCTTGCAAGTCAAGGGTCTCCAGGTCAGGAAAGCGGAGGAGGAAATTTGTAATGTCTGGTCCTGAAAGGTTGTTGAAGATGAGGGAAAGATGTCTTACAGTCCTCAGGCGTTGGTAAATTGTTTCTGTTACCTCTACTGCAAGAGGAAGGGTCTGAAATTGATTGACCTGGAAAGACCCAATCCTGAGAATTTTGAGCAGCGGCATGTCCAGATTATGGAAGACGCTGAGATCTATAGGCTGAGGTCTGCTGAAGAAGACCGTCAAATTGGTCAACTTGGGCATTGTTACGATGCCAGCGACGGAGATGTCCGAATCCGTCATAGCGTCTGGATAAGAAAGATAGTGAATGACAGCGTATTCAAGGTTGGGAAAGTTAACGAAAATTCGCAGCAAAGTTGTGAGTCCGATCACTCGACGTATAGACAGACGGGTTACACTGCTGAAGCGCGGCCCTAATCCAACGTTGCTAAAATTGATCGAGATATTTTGAATATCGAGCCGCTGAAGATTAGGCGCAAATATAATCAGCGGTGTAGATAGAACCGTGCTAGGCCTCTTGCTCTTTCGCCCTGTATAGTCGAAGGCGAGACCGCGGAGATTCGGGAGAGGCGATCGGGAGAAATTGTGGAAGAGGTGAGGGGTTAATCCTGCGACAAGATGGATTCTCTCAGAATATTTCTGGAAAATCTCGACATAAATTCTAGAACAAAAGGCACAGGTTTTCCCTCCAAATCTGCAAGCAAAAGACTGAACCAGGAAAAATGAAAGGGGTCGGTGACTGGCAAGTCCAACCCATTCATGAATCATGCTCAAAGCCAGATCAGCGGCGAGGTTCAAAGGAATCTTGATGGCCAAAGTACTCCACAAAGAGCGCCTCTGCCTCAGAACTGCCCTCCAAAGAGGGCATACCCATGTGAGACGAAGGAGGGCAAGGTTTCGATGCGTCGAATTTTCAAACGGGACTACAAGCACCAAAATCTCTTGAAGTAGTTCTGGAGGAAGGCGATCAATTAGAGAGGGTTTGGAATAGAAGTAGGTCTTGGTTTCGACAGAGAGCATAGACAGAGAGTCAGTCCTCTCAGGTTCCGAACCCAAGAGGAAAGGTTTTTCAGGATCGACGTCCGGGAAAATATACGACTTGAATAGCATCACAATTCAGCGATCTCCCTTCCGAAAGATGCAGTCACTTGCATGCTCACCATTTATCGTCGACTGGAAGGAGGCAAGGGAATCACTCAAGAGGGGAGACTTGTTCGACAGTTGTTCTCAAGTGACAAGTCTCGCTGACCATTGCTGACACCTGCGCAACGAGTTCTAATTATGTATGCTGCCGCACTTACCTGGTTCCAAGAGAGGCTGATTTCCGACCCATATAAAGTCCTCATAGCTTTCGGAACGTCCCAGGAATGCGGTGAAAGATTGCGTGCCTGGAGAGGCGTGGTTCAACTTGAATGAGAACAAGATCGTGACGCGCCTGGACGCGCCTCCGCACGTGTTTCTCTTCCTCAATTACGGCCACCATGTCCTCACAGTCGACACAACCAACGCCGACAGCTACATTACCGTCAAAAGTGCCGCCGCCAACGGGGGACATTCTTCATGACTCAATAGAGGTACACCTCTCGATCCATTCTGAACCTTGAGCCTGTTGACCGTGAAATTGTAGAGCGCGAAACATGTCACGGATTTGCCCTGTGCGCGGAATGCCCTGTTGGCTGGGATTGCTAGCGGAGCAGGGATGGGAGTGATTCGTGGAATGACTGCAGGTGTGTATATACCGACAGCGTGTATTTTCCCCAGTATTGACGGAGGCCATTACTGTAGGTCCAATGATGGCAGGGCATTGGGCAATGGGGACGTTCGCTTTAATTTCACTGGGTTCATGGTGCGTTGACAACACAGTCTTCAGTACGCAGTCTCTTTAACAAGTCAACTACTCCTCTCCAGGCATATTTGTCAGAAGCAATATTCAGATGAGAGGAAGAGACTCAGTCAAGTCATCGAACGCATGCCCAAGCGGTCAATAAAAGAAAGCAATAGCCAGTCTACGGAACCCGATGCACCAGGCACCTCTAAATCATGATCGCAGGGCCCACCCAATGTATATTAATTACTGTAATTTCCTATGATTTATACAAACCTTCTTTCCTCACCCAGACCAGGTTCAACTCCACTCCGATGCCCAAACGTCCTTGTCCCAGTTTTCTACAAGGTCAGGATCATCCTACACAAAGGCTATCAGCTAGTTAATGCCCTGAATAGCAGAACCAACAGAACCTTGTAATTCAACTGGAACTGAGAGAATCCATCCCTAAGGATAGCGACTTCGTGGCGGATATCATTCTCCAGGACGTTCTGCCTTGTCTCGGCGTAAATCTTCGGAATGACATTCAGGACAGCTATCGGCAAAACGAAACAGCTTTACACCCACCCTAGCAGCCTTGGGACCACTATCCACTGGATAAGCGAGCAAGACACACCCGGAGGAGTGAAGTCAACACTTACCGTGCTTGCGAGAGCATGCAATGGAAGATGACTAACGGGACGTCCTTTGTCTCCCGGACAAGCGTATCCACGTTCATCAAGAAATCCCTCGAGGGATAGTTAATGCATCCTTTGATGTTCCCGCCAATGTAGTCGTCGTCGCGGACGTCGATGATAGCGAAGTCCTTGCCGGGTACTTTGCCACTCTTGATCAAGTCTGCGAGTTCCTATGGAGCAAACTCAGTCACAAGGCGTTGGATAACATAAGGAGAAGATCCTACGGCATGGTTCATGTACCGCACAGTTTGAAGCATCCCTGATAGGCGACGAGGAGGCACCGACGATATGGAGCGATGATGAAAGGCGGACTTCAAGGCAGCGAACATTTCTGCTTATGTCAGCTCTATGTAATTGCCGACGTGTTTCAACTTTCGAAAGCTTCCGTTGTCGTCATCGATCTGCCAAGAAATACTGTGAAGAGAACAGAGATCTGCGCCAATTCTCAGACGGTGGCTACTCCTGAGTGAAAATCAAGTTTATAGTACATAGGGTGACAATCGGTAATGCCTACACCTTAAAGAAAAGCGATAAACATAGCAAGGGTGTACAATATGTGGAAGTCCATCTCATTAATTTGACTTCAAGCAGGTGCTCGACGATGCCGCCGTTTTGTCCTACATGGTGTAGTCAAGCGTGGTCAGTAATGAAGTGAGAAACTCGCAACATAAACGCGTACGGTCTATTCACAGGGCTGTCTTCTCCCGTATATAACAGCACATCATAGACTAAAGATCCAAATTGAGCACCCATGATGGGTGCTATGACTGGACACCAGAGCCAATATTGACTGTAAACCAGCGTCAGAGTCATCACATAGAAATCATATATGGCGACCCACTTCCTGAAAGTGAACACTTGTTTACCATAACCAACCATAGCCGTCAGTATTCGTGGCCCGAGGTCTCGTGCAGGATTCATAGCATAGCCTGCCAGAGAGTCAGTCTGAAATCCACCGACTGTAAGAGGCTACAGTACCTGTCTCCATCCCTAGAGAAGTACCAACCCCTAAAATAAGAAGGAATAAAATCAAGGGACCGAGTCCAGCTGGTGGAGGCATGTTCTTCTTGTCGTTTATAGCGAGGACAACCACCATTAGAATAGCACCCTCCAAAAACTCGGAGAAGAACGCAGAGACATTTGTCATGTAACTCGCCTTGCGACCAGTCAGTTAGGAACACCTTTGCATGTTAGGGAATACTTACAGCATATGTCGAAAATAGACTGGCAGTAGCGAGTGTACGGACACCCGGACCTTCAACAAGATCGAGGGCATGGAAGTAATTAGCATAAATTATGGCGGCACCGACAATGCCTCCCAGTAATTGGGCGAAGATATATATCTGGCAATACGGGGGTCAGATAGGACTCTGTTAGCCGAGACAAAGACCAACTCACTGGAACCTTTCGCCAGGGAAATCCTCTAAATGTCGCTAGTGCAAGAGTGACCTTAAGAAGGATGAGCATTCCATAGCAACAAGCTAGTCACAGAGACTCACAGCTGGATTAATATGACCGCCAGAAATACCTCCCGATACCCAGACGCCCATTGCGGTTCCGACAGCCCAACCCACATTTATTGACAAATAGCTCTGCAGAACTTCTTAGGGAATCCATTTACCAGCCAGCAGAATAGAATGCTACCCACTCCTTTTTCTGAAGGATTAACTTTTGGATTACCACCTAGCACAACTTGGCAATCGACGCCATTTCCAAAGATGATCAGAACCATAACGCCCAAGAACTCTGCAAAGGGCTCTCGGAGGTATTCACTGTATAATGGAAGACGTCAGTCCTGAAGCTAGGATCACCGCTAAGGGGTCTAGGATCAAAAAGCCTAACATACCGGTAACGAGCCCATCGATTCGGATGCGGCACACTTTCCTCCACCGCATACTCTGTATGGCTCACAAACTCTCTAGAGCCCTTCGAATGTGAAGTAGTCTCCCCCCGGCTATCGTATGAAGCGGAACTCTGCCTCTCAGCCATCACTTCCCAACGAAGCTAAAGGTAACAAGGAAAGGTACGAAACACTGGATCACCGAACGTGAGAGGGGAAAGGAAAGAAAAAGAAAGAAAGATGGTGCGGAGAAGCGGGGTGGCAGAGTCAAACCTCCAAAAATGAAGGTGGGTGGGGCAACACCTGCTTTTAACCCACCTACTTTTCTAAGTCGTGGTGGATCCGACCTGGGCGCCGCGGTCTCGACAGGCCAAGGGAAGCTTAACCGCAGACCAAGTCGGGTCAGGCTGTGATTTCGAGCAAAAATAGGGTAGTGTCCTGATGAGCCCATTTCCCTTTCCCTCTGGCTGTCCGGTCCTAAGACCCAAGACTGCGAGCTTCGAGAAGCGCAGGACAGAACAAGCCAGATTGATGCCCACTCACACCCACGTCCTTCAGGGGAAAAGACTGATCATAAACACGAACTGAGCGGCTTACGGGCTCGTAATTGCCGTGAAAACATGCAATAAAAGGTGTCAGCAAGTCAATTCGAGTTGAGCTCGCCTCACCAGCCTGGTCACGATGACCGCTTTGCCTCATTCCTATGATTCCATCGCTTCTGATCCTTTGAACCGAATTGCCTTGTGCATGTGGGGTAGGATTACACCTTACATCTACAAAGCTTTTGCTTCGACTACATTTGGCACTCTATACCCAGGCCAGCCTGAAAAATAAGCCGAGTCAGGTGACGGAAACCCATACGCGCAAAGAAGTCGTCACCTCGAGAACGTTCGACAGGAGGACAGGCTGAGGACAGAGTTACTATGAATATATGACGCATTTGAACATATTCGTGAAATAATCTGTGCATAAGTCGAGGGGGAGAAAAACTATTAAGCGATAGGCAATAGAATCAGACATCTCCGTGCACAAGCTTGTCAAGCTTAAAAATGGGCCCTGGGACGGGCATCCGAGAAGTGTGCTTCTCGACGAGAAAAGAAAGAGGAAGGAACAGATGATAGATGTCTGACAACGGAACGAACCACTCACTGCGTGGAAAGAAATAAAACACAAGCGAGGGTCATTTAGGTTTCAATATTCATATGTCGGGTTACGCTTAGCCATTCAGCGTGGTATGTTCAGTGCTTGAGGGCACCGAGCGCTGTTTGACTCCTTGAGAAGGACACCCGAGCTTTGAATCAAACAAACATAGCGCAAATTGCGCAGTGGGAAAACATAGAAAGAAAAGAGTCTCACAGATGATACGCATGTCCACTCACTCAAACTGCTTTCATGCCTTTGAGGCACCCAAATCAATAGATAGCTGACAATTGACGATGACAATGCAAGATGACATTCGACTTCAAGTTCCCAAACCGTTAACGAAATCGGCTCAGCTGGGGCGATACCAGCTCGTCTGGCAACATCCTCACCACCTGCAAACGAATACGTCAGCCAGAACCCATGACAAACACTCGTCAAAAAAGACAAAGACGGAAAAGCGCAACATACCGTCCGCATCGTCTCCTCTCCGCCGGCCTCCCACCCCGTCTCAGCAACGACCAGGATAGACCTCTCCACCAGCCGCGTGACGAGCCCGCCCAGCCCAAACCGCTCTTTGCCGTACTTCCGCCAACGCAGCAGATTCTTCAGCAGCTTCACGTTGCGGTTCAGGAACCGCCTGCGCGAGGGGATCGCGAGCGGGTTGAACCCCGGCAGCGTCCCGTGGGACGAGGTGTATTTGGTGATGGAGGCTTCGTTTTCGGAGATGGCTTTGTCGAATGCTGTTAGGACTGATTTAAGCAGGAGCTGGGAGGTAGAGGCGCGTTAAGCGCGATCAGGAGCGTGTAAATGGCTGCTAGGAAAAAAAAGGCTTACTTGGAACTTATTATTATCAGGATCAATGCTGGCTTCAATTTCCTCAGCCAGATCAATCATCCTTCTAACATGCCGCGTGGAATATACATCCAGTGCGCCATTATCCAGTATCTTGCAAACGAGCGGTATCACAGCTGTCGAGATCATGGAGGCCACAAGGTCGCCATCAGGTCCTAGGCTTCGCTCTTCCACGATGCCCTCGCCTGGTCGACAATATTCATAGAGGCCCTTATACCACTTGAAGCTGTGTAGGCTCCGTTGGTCCTAGAAAGACAGAATATCGGTAAAACAAGTCAAAGACAAGAGTCCAACATCCAAAATGACCAACCTCTATACAATCCCAAGTAACCAACTCCAACCGCACCCAAAATTCCCAAACACTAACTACCCCCAGCCCACCCCACGCACTGATATAACTATCCGAATACTTCTCCCGCCACGTACTCCACCGTCCCTTCCCGGGGTCCCTAAACTCCTCCGCCTTCACATCCGCAAGGACCTCCTTCCTTCTTGTCTTGAGCGACTGAATAGCCTCAGCATACGCGGACGTATCCTCCGGGGCGAGGGACGAGTCCGTCGAGTAGCCTTCCTCCTCTTCGCCTGCGGGTCGCTGCTGGCGGCGCGAAGAGCGGATTTGTCTGCGCGCCACGCGAGCCGTGCGCCGCTCGCGTTGTTCTTGTGCAGGGTCGGGTTTTGGTATGATGTCCCCGTTTTCGTCTACTTCTTCGGGGTCGGTGGAGGGTTGAAAGGGGATGGGGCCGATGAAGGTGGCGAGGTCGTCTTCGTTGTCCTCCTGCCGCCGCTTAGCAATCATATCGTGCTTCTCTTTCAACAACGAGTAATGCTCCTTTTCTAACTCTTCAAGCAGAGGGTACTGTCAAGGAGCATCAGCGTAAGAACCGCGGTACTCTAAAGTCAAAGGAAGGAGTTGGACGATTGAGCGCTTACCTTCTCATCGAGGAACCCAGCGACCGAATCCGTCCAGTCTTTGAAGCTGTTAAACCACGCCCGCTTCTCTTCAGCCTTTTCTACCATCTCCCTCATCTCTCGCTCCCTCTCATCGACTTGCTCGCGCTCCTGAGCGAGGGAAGAGAGGGCAGCGGAGTTCCGGGCATGCGAGGTGGTCAGTTGAGCTAGGCGTTCTGATAGACGGGAGATTGCTGGGCCGAGGGATGGGACGGGCGCTGCTGGAGGAACTGGGAAAGGAGTGTTGAGGAGAAATTCGAAGCGTAGGTTTTGAAAGACTCACTCGGTGCAGGTCGGTAAACTTGTTTGACTTTGGGTGCTGCTGACGGTTCTGGTGTGTGATGCCCACCACGTCGAAGTTGCTCCTGCTCCCATTCCATCGTTTCTTCATCTTCTTCCTCCCTGAGCAACATTTGTTTAAACGAACATCAGATAGTCGAGAAAACGGACTCACGCATCAGCGATCATCTCCCTCATCGCTTCCTTCCTTTGCGTAGCCTCCAACTTGCGCGACTTCTTCCCCAATGCTATCCGCTCTTGTGCACTTGTATACTCGGCATACTCTGAAGAAGAAAATCTTCAGATCTCCCCTTGTAGAAGAGAGCACGAGAGCGCTTACCATCGTCGCCCTCCCCAAGCTCGTCCTCTTCTCTCATAAGCCTGCTTTCAGGATGCGGTCCTTGCGGAAGCTCATCCCTCTTCGCGACAGACAGTGAGATGAAGTCCTCTTCGCCGGTAACTCGAGTCTTCCGTAGTCGTTCGCGTTTCTCTTTGGCCACTTTGATCGAAGATTCGGAAGGGATTAGGGTAGTGGTGTCTTCTGCAGTTTGAGTCAGTACAAAGCAGTGGTGGCATAATATGGTCAGAATAGATAACGCACCAATTTCCATGTCGATACTTTGTATTGAGGTGTCGCCGATGTCCATCGACATGTCTGCGTCGTAGGGGTCGATGTTGGATGGTAAGGGAGGTCGTGCAGTCGGAGTGCTTGCTTTGAGTTCTTGGAGGTAAGCAGCGTCATATCTTGGGCTGTCGTTGGTCGTAATCGAAGCTTGGTCCAGTGAGCTCGGCAGCGTCCTATCCAATATAGTCAGCAGCCAGGCATGAGGGACGCACAATCAAGACATACGCAGGATGTATCCCCAACGACACCTTCTTACTCAAACTCGACTTCTTAAGCTTGAACACCTCTCCATCGCCTTCCTAAAACCATCAGTATAAGCAACACCCCCCAAATCCCAGCACAAACCACCCACCTCTTCCTCGTCACCACCAAAGCTCAACCTCGACTTCGTCTTGCTCTTCTTAATCCTATTCTTCAGCTTCACCGCCAACGTCG
>NHYE01005465.1:0-32933 GCA_002938385.1 Gymnopilus dilepis | reverse complement strand
CTCAGTCGTTGTCCATCCTACGGCTGAGTCACTCCATTCTTGTTACTGTATACTGGCCATTGTCATTGACCGATCCTCGTAGTCCGACCTGCTCACGAGAAGTGGTAATTGATCATCGTTGGAGCGGCGAAAAGACAAAGATATGAACGGAAGTAATGTGCCACCCGAACTGTATTAGTATTTCATCACTGTTCCTGCTACATATATATTTCTCTTTGCTTAGGCCACTCCTGTAATGCATATATTCGGGTATTGCATTGGTCAAAGCCAACACTTTGTCCTCATTTTATTACTATGCGGCTAGTTGATGACCTATTGAGGCCTTGAAAAGCAGCACTCGATTGATGCCACGCGGTGAAACGTTTTGGTCACTCGCCTTATTGTTGGCCGCAATGAGCACCTCGGAGCCTGTACAAGCAAGATGACGACCTCTTTTCAACTATGGTCCGATCCAAAACGGCTTTTCAGTACCTTCTCAACGCAATTGTGTACTGTGGCAATTATGCTGAGCTTTGTTCCCAAGCCCTTTGTCCTTGAGGGCCATATGCGAGGGCCATTTCCTCCTGGTATATAAGCAGCACCCTGTCCTATATTCCACATCACTCAAGTCCCTGGCCCTTTCGTCTTCAAGCATCCTTTTTGCCAGTCTCATAATTTCCAAGTAGCTGTGCTGCACCATGGAATCCGCCTACGCACCATCACAAGTATATCTCATGCCCAAGCTTTTCAGACCTTACAGTACGTTCTTCCGACTGAAGTTGCTCAATTATCCTGACCTTTGACTCCCATAGGGGATGGATTGTTACAGGAATTTGCGATCCTAGGTGTCGCCCTTAACTGGAAGCAAATCCGCCGTCTCGCCACTGTTATCAGCCAGGAACTTGTCGAAGACGACGATCAAGCATACGACATTGTCGCCTTCGAAATTAAAGTCCTCGGATACGAACTATGCTCCCTCTATGAAACCGACCCGGATACGCCAGATTCCCGGCCGTTGATGATGTTTGCTGTCCAGGACACCATTTACCCCGACCGCTGGGGAGCCGAGCATCGAGAGAGGTCTGAAGTGGCGCTGGCTTGGCTGGCAAAAAACGGGTGCCCTGAGGCTTGTGACGGCCCTTTGGAAAGGACTGTAATTGGCCTTCGTGAAAGACCGGACGTCAAGATCGTGGATGAATATCTTAAACGATTTGAATGATCACATCCCTCTGACCTCTAGACTATTCTTTCACTATGTAATCACCGCTGTACTCTATGTTGATCACTACACAATTCTAATTGCACGGATGTGTAGGCCCTGTTGCTTGTTCAATTATTTGCTGCGAATTTCTTCAGTTGGTTATGGTCTTGCTGCGCTTCCCGTATACCTCTCGACTGCGATATAAAGTCTTCGGCTTGGTGCGGCACAGGGATCATCTACGTCACTTGCTTTCGTTGGTCTCAAAAATTAAATTGTCGTCGTGGTCAACCGGTCACCGGTCACCCGCGATTCCCTGAACGGCTTCCACGTAGCTGTCCATGGAAGGTAAAGGGTTCAATCTGCGCAACAGCGTTTTCGTCTTCGGAACACGTTGAGCACTCAGAACGTCATTGCAGTGTCTACTTCTGACTCAACCGCAGTTTTCGGGTGCGCTGAAGGGATTGAGGATAAAAAGGTGATATGGAGTCCTGAGTCTGTCCCCAATTTCAAGGTCCTTCCTCATAACGTCCCACCAGCCTAAATCGAAGTCGTCTTTTTGTAATGCCCAACGTAGACGCTCCTGTCTTCGACTTTTCAAACACACCTGTTGCCAATTCATACCAAGGCTTCTACGTCAAGGTCATTGACAACGCCTTCACGCTAGAGGAATGCAAAGAGTTCATTGCCTTAGCCGAGTCTGACTCGGAATGGCAGCAGGCCGCTGTCCACTACGGATTGGGCCCTGACCAGAAATACGTCGATACCGATTACAGAAACAGCCAGCGTATCCTGCGCTTCGACCACGAAGCCGCGAACAGAATTTATCAGCGTCTTCTGCCCTACGTACAGGAGATGGTCAAAATTCTACCCGGCGATGAATGGGAAAGGATCGTTGGACCCCGCGGACAGGTTAAGCAGATCTGGGAGTTGGTTGGGTAAGTTCTTTATCATCGTTGTACGTTTTCATCACCACCTGATCGGAAAGCACAGCGTCAATGAACGTCTCAGCTTTCTAAGATACGAAAAAGGACAATACTTTCGTCCTCACTGGGACGGTCAGATACAACTCCCAGATGGTCGACTCGCTCGTGCCACTCTTCAAATCTACCTCGGAGAAGAAGGTCTGGAAGGCGGTGCGACACGCATCATCGGAAAGGATGGAAGATACATAGACATTGAAGCTAAAGCTGGGCGTGTGCTCATCTTCCAGCATAGGGGGCTTTATCACAGTGGAGAGGACGTTGCGAAAGGTGTGAAGTATACGTTGAGGAGTGATTTCTTGTTTCGGACAACCGATTGGGATGTCCGCGAGTAGTGATATCATCCTTCCTTTGTTAGATTCACAGCTGCCGCAGAGTTATGCGATCCTGTATAATAACTAGTGACATTACTCGAAGCTATGAGACGCACACAAACCATAACAGGACCGTCACCAAAGGCAAAGGCTTTTAAACAAAATTTGAAGGCAGATTGGTCAACGTAAATATTCTCGTCCGATGACTCTAGATGTCTTCCTTGCCGAGAACTCGAATTCAATGCATATTGTAGAAGTATCCAAATGACTTACGAGAAGATTCGTAAACGCAAATTACGAAAGAGTGTTTTGAAAATTGAAGAGAGGTTGCTTGATCATTTACAATGTTAAGTATCAGTCCATTGAAAATACAAGTACATCAGGAAGAAGAACCGATAAACAAAGCTTTGCACGACATGGGCAGGCCCGCTTTTCTTGAACGAAACTCGTCTAATATCTGTAGCGCGTGGAATAGTCTAGATATATGGTAATCAGAAAACCTTATTGAATGTTATCATTGGATATTAACTGACCTTTGGGAGAAACCACCAAACCACGGCCCTTGGAGGCTCCTCTATAGACCGTCTCAATGATATCAATCAACTGAGACAATGTCAGCGCTTCCCTTGTGTGAAACGTGGAAATCCATACCTCTTGCTTATTATCCATAGCCCAGTTTCTAAGAGGTCATAGAAAGTCAGGTTAGATATGATAGCGAGTAGACATGGCGGCAAGTGAGCTTACATCTTATTGTTGTTACCGGTACCAAGATCAATCATGATATGCTTGTTACTGCATGCGAACGTTCAACTAACAATTGCCATGAACAACAGGAGATATCCTTACCGATAGAAGAACATGACGGTGCAAGGATCATATAACTCGTACATCTAGAATCCCTCGCCGTGTCAGTGACGTCGTTTCGTTACTTGACTGACGTAGACGGACCTTATTAAAATCAGGAACCTCCGTGATGTCCACAAGATAGATTACAGCAAAGTTCTGAACTTTCTCTGCAACAGAATACAGCGTCTCATCCATCGTCATGCACTGACTATCCCAGTCATGACCAAAGCGGATCACGACGACACGATCTTCCTCGGATTTGATAGCTTCATCGACGTGCCAACCAGAAGGAAGGTGAGGGAGGAAGTAAGACATATCAGGGCCTCGGATCGAGTAGCAGAGAGAAAACGGGATAGAGTGGTTGAAGAGGAAGGAGCGTACAGGTGGCTGTGCTAGTTGGTGAAGGAGATAGAAGCGTCTGGAAGCAACATGGCCAAACAACAGCCAGAAATCGAGCGCTTGAGCTTGAACTTTGAATTTGCAATGAATATATACGGAATAAATTAGAAATAAATACAGAGAAGCCTTCAGGAACCGCACGAAGTGATAGCTATATCAACAATTCAAAAAATCAATTTATCTCAAGGCGCGCGAAGATACTAGTAGCAGAAATTGAAGGTTCTGTCTTTGCTGCCTCCCGTAGATTTAGAATTAAACGTGTACCCTGGCAAAAGCTAGAATCAGATTGCTCGTTATTGATTCAAATATCTTGTAGCTCACGGCGAATGTGAATGCTACGATATTCCATCTGAGGTGTGGTAAGCAACATATCTTTGGCGTGTTCGAATGACCACACTCACGGAGAAAGGATACCACCAAGGGCTCCTTGAACAAGTAGCGCATCCAAACCACCCGCAACCAGAGACACTAATGACATTTGAAAACCATCGTCTTCAGAGAGAAATTCATACTTTGCACTCACGAAATAGGCTGTCCTCAATGTCAGGAGGCAACTCTGAAGACGATAAGGTGCGGACATACAGAAAGAAGTAAAGCGTCCCGTCAAAAGCGAAGGTATGGAGCACAGGCGTGAGTTTAGGTCTCAGCCCTTCTCTTTTTGCCTGCGCAACTGAGCCATAAACCTTCACAGCCATCATAACGAAGTAAAATACTATATAATTCGGAATCAGGAGATATAGCCTGACTTTGTTGCACGGCGCCACCTACCTGAAGCCACAGGCGTTACGGCACTTGTGTTAGATAAAGTCAGGACGCCTTGGCGTCTGGAAAAAAGATGGCAACAGACCTTGCTGCGACTCCATGGCCGATGGGAGGCGAGGTCAAACACCCTGGGATTGGCACATCCTTCGGAGCTAGGACTAAGGTAGCAATGGCGCCGGCCCCGAACGCTAAGCCCAGATACACTTGGACCTAAGTAGATGATACAGGAAAAGGTCATCTTCCTGACGTCCCCAAGCGCAACGCAAGGAAAGGATTCACAATGAATTCACCTGGTTGTTGGAAGGCTTGTAATCAATTCAAATGCTCATAATCATTGATATGAAGAATTACCCAAAACGAGCAGGTACACGGCAATCAAGACTAGAGTTCTAGTAAACATCACAGGTGTAAGGTGGCCAAATTGAAACAACCTTTGCCGTCCCTTCTGTACAGGGCATGTAGACGAATGCCAAGAATAATATGGACAGCGAGGAGTAGAATACTGGTGGAACCCCTTGGGCAACTATCAATATCACGCATGACAGCACGGACGACAAATTCTCCTACCCAGACAGAGAGAACCAGATGAATAACTGACACCTGACTGGCTCATTAAAATCATGTTTTGAAGACGACTCGGGAGAATGGAGAAACCTCTGAAGCCAGATCAAAAGTCTAATCGCCCGCCTGTATAATTCGAACGCACCTTGACAGAATTTTGAAGGAGCGAATGTTCTGATTGACTACATAAGTATTCCAGGTAGTGATTGTCAGATAAATTTGATACCTAGCATAGAGACTCTGGATTTGCCTTCAGCGCAATTTCAGAGAACGAATGAGACACTAACAGAGTCTGGAAAAGACTCCAATATCGTATGAAGAAATACAGAACTTTCGGTAGCGACCAATTGGACCTATCAAGTCGAGACATCAGACCAACATTCGCCAAAGATGAAATCCGCATACCTCCAGATATAGTCGACCTAATTGTATGATGTGAAGAAAGGCCGTGATTGTATGGGTTATTAAACTTACCTCTCGAGGGAGCGTAGATAATGTGTCACAGACCAGAAAGACAAATCCGGAGACTTGAAAGCAGCAATCGCGTCAGCAGCAAGCTAGCAAGACCTGGACCTGGACTTACCCCACATGTACGATATGATCCTCGTTTGAGAAGCAATGCCGACGAGTTCTTCAAATGAGTCTTCTGAGATGTTTCCAAACGGCATGACTTGGTTACTACTCCAGCATGTCCTTTCTCAGCCCACCGTTTATATGCAGTACGAAACCCTAGCTTCCCTAGGCGAGGCTTGCCCGTCGTTTCACGCAATGAAGGCGGAACGACTCATCGTAGTACAAGCATTTCTTCAGTAGAGGTATGATTCTTGCATAAACGTAACTTCGAACGACAGACGTGCGAGTGGGGCGTACTGGACAGACAAGGGCAACACGCTGCACAGCATCAAAGAAGCGTAATGCCTTGTATTCCAAGGAAAACGCTGACTGACCCCTTCAAGTTATCCAATGAACTTCCAGTTGACGATTTGTCTTGAGATACCCTCAGATGAAAAGATCGTACTGACGACATCGAAAGACGCCAATCATGCGCATGAAACGCCGAGTACACCGACGATAATTAAATAATTGGCCAAAGGTACAGTACTAACAGAACGAGTTCGCGAGCTGATCACGATCACAGACGATGTCATTAGTTACCGCAGAAGAAGCCGAAGACTTGATGCGTTCCTTAGCGCTGAGCGCTCTGGCTGTGCTCCGCAGTCCGCAGAAAATGACACGGAAAACTGTTTTATGCGAGACCTCCTGGGCAGGATACAAGGGTTATGACAAGCGGAGCAACAGGCCTGATTGACTTCAAACATTGCATATGCTCGAATGGATCTAAGAAACATAGAAGAAAGCATCGCATTAGACGGCCCTCAGTTAATACAGCCAGAAAAGATTGTAAGCAGAGTCTTGAAATCAGATAATACGCAGCAGAGTAGACGTGTCAGGGATTAATCTACCAGAGACATTAGCCAGAAGTTAGTTTATGAGCATCAGAGGAGGTCATTCGAGCATAGAACGAGTAGAACAAGAGCAAAAGCAGGATGAAACGAAGAGAAATTGGGATCAAGATGCCTGCAGTACCAATGCCTAGAAGCCAGACCATGAGCGTCAGATAAGATCAAGTCGAACATAGCAACGAGCAGAAGAAGACAGAGGAGGACTGTGGTGACGAGAACCCGGAAACTAAGTGGCAGCAAGACGTTGTCTGGTTCTTGACATCCAAGCACGGCAAGCTAGGAGGTCGACCTAAGAAGGACGAGACGAGGAAGTGCTATGATCAGCATGATGTATGACAGGTAGAAAAGTGACGCACGTCAGAAACACCAATCAAAGCCTGGATATCGCAGAAAACGCCTTCAGCTTCATCTCTAGCCCTATCCAAGAGTGCCATCTTCGCAGAGCCATTACAAGAGCCCTGCCGTCGATATTCCTGGATCAGAGTTCTGACTATTCCTTTCATCAGAGCCGTCGTGGTCAACACAGAGATGGGGTATCTTTGAACATCAGGTTCTGGAATTATCGATTGTCAGCGTTCTCCTTACGCTGAGGATCAAACAATAGTCACCAGTCAAGCAGGCAAAGAGATAAGACCACGCCCTTTCCATCGCGTTCTTCCAGCCTCCCTCAAAGTCAAGCAAAGTTCTGAGTGATGGCAATGCCACCCAAAGCTCGTCCATGATAGGCTGAGGAGAAATGCCAAGCCGCCAATCAAATAAACTTAGTACGTCCCGATGAGCGGCCTAAAAGACGATAGCATAAATATCCAGATGGACGACGCAACAAGAACAGACTTACCTCCAACCTCTCATAGGTGAGAGCATAAGACGACAAGAGAAGATACTCTTTGGCGAAGACAGGTATCAGTGGCTGAAGGAAATCTCGATGGAACTGCATATAATTATGAGAGCATGATTCAGAGAGGATACGAAGTCGACAGACCTTCACGCTTATGGCCAGGCAGGCCACCGCTATAGCCCAGACGTTATGCAAGAAATTGCCAGTCCTCAGTAATTTCATCGCCCAAGGATTAGACTCCAATGAGCCGCCTGGTGTTGCCAAGTAGAAGTACCGGAGGAACATCCAGACAGCATGAAATCTCGTCTCAGGAGAATTCTGAAGCTGGTCTCGAAGATTTTCACCAAGCTCATGGCGGGAGACATGACGATCGCTGGACTCAAATTCTGAGGACGAGAAGCCGGTGAACGAGCTTTGTGACGACGTGTGGCTTGAGGTAGGCGAAGGAGAGTCTGTATCCTCCACTTCCGGGTCGTAGTATCTGAAATGTAATTCAGGCAAGACCTGTGCGCGAACCCGTCAAATTCTGCGAAGAACATGAGGTTATGATACAAACCGTCAACAACCATTCAACAACCGCTTCGCGTGTTTTAGCCTCAAGCCCCATCACAGCTTCCCATTCAAACTTTATTTGCTCTTCCCAGTCGTCTTCGTCATCTTCCCATGTCAGGTCGCCCACCATTGCTTCGAGTCTTTCCGTAGGCGGGCCTTGGCATATACCTGTCGGCAAGTCATCTTCATCTCGTAGGTCTGCCTCTTTCTTCAAAAGTCCGTTCAAACGCTGCTTCGCAAGGCTCTCCTGACTCAGCGGCAATTTGGCGGTATGGTTCAGTGGCGGGGCGATGATGGGTACAGGACTCGACAAGACTTTAGCCTTTCTTGACCCATCGCCGGGCTTCTGGGACACTGGAGAGGCGGGAGCGGTCGGGACCAATTCAAGGGCCTGGGTAGAATTAATGTCAGATTATGGCAAGACAAGCTTGACAATTTGATCTCGTACCTTTCTGGCTCGCCCTTGTGGCACCCTGAGGGAATCGGCTCGACGGATACTCGCCGTTCTTCGCGCATATATGCGCTCATTTGCATGTGTCGACGAGTACCCGCAGGTCTTTCGCCTTTTGAGAGGAGAGGACAATTTCTCTTGTTCTTTGAAAAGGGCGTAAGAACGAGGTCTCTTGATAATACGGAAATTGGCTGGTGGTTCGTATTTCTCCACGCTGGATGACCTGACTATAGAGTCAGTCCGTGGTGACGCGCAGCAGAGGAAAATGGAGTCGATATTACCTCATATTCTCAGCAGCACCAAATACAATCGGAGAAAGATCGTCGGGTAGAAATCCTGAGTGATCTGAGTCGATGTATGCGCTCGTATTTCGCACAGTTTTGCGTCCCAGAGCAGCCATAGCAAGCGGAGATGGTGAGCGATGACCAGATGACTCCAGCACCCCGGCCGCGAGAGCACCCTCAGAAGACGATCCATTTGGGAAAGCAGTACAGCTCGGGCTATCTTGATATGGCGGACTACAAGATAGCGTTGGTGTGGTTAGTCGATCTGAAGCCGTAAGCACAAACTGGCTGCCTTCAAGAGCCCGTCCTAGGCCTGTTGTGAGTCGCTCCAGTTCTCGCTCTCTCGCAACATCCAGTAGAAGTTGATGCAACTTTTGTCCAAAAGAATCTCCAGCGCCATCTAAGTGAGGATCCGTAGGAGGTACAGCCGCCTGATATACCACATCATTGTCGATATCGGTCAGGGAGCTCGCGGAGTATGACTGTACCACGTCTGACGACCGCGATCGAGAGTCGACTGAGCTACCAGAGTGAGAAGCATAGAGGTCCGGGGGGCTACTGGAGTAAGGGACCTCCAGAGGAGCGGTGTCGTGGTTGGTCTCGATATCGTTCCTGTCTCCGGGTGTTGCGTCGACCGAACCCATTCGCAACGAACAACAAAGCGAAGGTGAGGTGATCGGCGACTCCGACACTAAGAGTCCTTCACTCGATGCAGATGTCCATGTATGCTCCAATTCATGACTGTCAGAAGAGTCTGAGGCCGGACTTGAGCGCATATAGTCAACCATATAGTCAACGGCAAGGCCAGTCCTAGTCGGCGAGGAGGATGGCAATTCTGAGATGAAAAGAAGCGAAGGAATTGGGGGGCTCGACGATGTGTACTTTTCAGGCGTCATGTTAGAGGTCGTAGAGGGCATTGTGCTCCAGGCAAGGGGCAACAGAATCTCGGCTACAGTGGACACGGGAAGGACGGCGGGGAAGGGTTCATAATTCGCGCGACGCGAATCAGTGAGGCCAGCTAGCCAATCATGGTTCTTTTCTCATCGCGTGACCTGAGGTGCGCTACGCGTCGCGCATTGGCTAATTTTAGACCTCGTTCTCATTCCGGGGTGATGCCTCTATTCCGTGTATAATCATCTTAGATAGCAATAATAGCATGATTAGAAATAATGTAATGTCTGTCTCATGTCCATGATGATACCATGGCTAATCAATCCTCCGATTAGTGCCAAAGCCCACAGACGTCTCCAAGCCCCTGAATATAGTGCTGTCTCCCAGCATCACAGGCTGTGCTGCTGCCACTCGTAAATTTAATATAAGGCGGGTACCCTATATCAGTGAAATAACCAAATGGCGGATGTGTGCTGACAGAGAGAACTCACAGCTACTGTAAAAACAGCTGTATTCCATCTGAAACAATTCAAACGAAAGTGGGACGACAATGAACAAGACGAATATAATTAGCGCAGAGATGATATGTGCTTACGGCTGATATACATTGGCGAATGCACCTCTGGCAATTAAAGAATCTAATGCTCCTACGCACAGCGTCACTGAAAATCGCACGGCTGAGTGAAGGATGAACACTGGAGAAACAATCCATGAACCCTACCAAGGACCCTGATTGTAATTCAGTGATCGCAGCTTTCAGTAAGATGATGATAGACCTACAGAAAGAAATAAAGTGTCCCGTCTCGAATAAAAGCTCGCATGATAGGCGTTAATCCCAGATGCATGCCCTCTCGGCGCGCCTCCAAAACAGAATAACAGAATTTCCCCGCCATCATGAAGAACAGGATGCCTACAACGCAGCTCAGCCCTCAGTCAAGAAGTTTACTCGGAAGACTACTTGCCTGCATGCACTGGGGAGACAATCCTATTGGTTCGTCAGCAAATGTCGTCACGACAGGACATGAAAAAGCAAAACCGAGTCGCACCAGCTGATGATCGCTAACTGGTTATCGGACGACGTGAGACACCCTAGAATCAGTGAGTCTGGTGGGGCAAGAAATGCGGAATTCGCAGCAGATTTTGCCATCTCGTAGGTCCCATATATCTGAGCCTAATAATTCGGATCAGTCCATGCCAGTGATTTCAAAAGGTGTTGTTGACTTACACCGCCTGCGCCTGCAGGAGACGGTTAATTAATTACAGTATCAATCAGAGACCGTCGGCGAACATACCGATGATCAGAAGGACTGTTATCCATAAGACTGAATAAGCAACTGCGGATGAGCATAGACTTTATCACCAGTCATTCTTGCAACCGACCTTTACAACTTCGCCCGTACAAGGCGTACAATCGCATGCTGAGAATGATGTTGATTGCGAGCAATAGCACGCTTGTTCCGCCTCTGTTTGGTAATTCCTCGTCAATATAGGTAACACTTTACGAGTAAACATAAGGAGGAGCGTACACTGTGAATTTGAACCATATGAATACATGACATCTTGAGAAGGAAAAGGAAGAAAATTAGAACGTTGAACACCTTCCGTAGAGAGCTTGAAGAACCTCTGTGGAATGGTCTTATATGGGAGGCATCAGGCAAAACATATGTCAAACTCACTGCAAGGGAGGATTGGAAGGATGCATAGACTGCTTCGACCTTAGCACTTCTTCGTGATAACCCAATGTATTGAATTCAGACTTGCCTGCTATTGCATTCCTGGTAATTGATAAGAGACTGCGATCCGTTATAAGTACAATGTGTTCGATACTCACAATGCCTGAAAGATGCTCCAGTATCTCATAAAGAAGTATAGAAACTTCGGAATAGACCACCTCGAACTTGACCATGGACGATCGACGATCAAATAAGGCCCTGAGAGCACCTGAAGAAAGGGTCAATTACCTCCAAATAAATTCCACCTGCAAGGCGAAGTCAACGTGAATGAATCGTTCAGAAATTTGAATAGACAAACCTCTCTCTCTAGAGTTGCAATCGTGTCGCACACAAGGAAGATTAAACAGGACGCTAGTGAGAGATCCGTCTTCATATCGTCATGAAAAGTGTAATTTCTCGACCTACCCCACATGTACGATGTCAGCTGCGTCTCATACGCGACTTTCAAAAGTCTGTCATCCGGGTTGAATGGAATCGGTCTGAAGGTCGCCATGAGATAGCTTTCTCGTCCAGATTAGCCCTTCACATTTATATCGACCATAGGAAGTCAGACACAACTCCTCCGGTACGCAACTATCCGGCAAACCATCCAGCGCACAACAGTCGGAAAGCTTTCGAGCGCGTTGACATTGAATTGTCTTCCATAGCTAAGTCAGCCCAAAAGGAGCCTCAGGCTCGACAAAAATATGTACTGGGCTGCGTAATCTCTTGAAAGGGCTTTGAAACGTCCGAATACAAGGAAGGACAAGCTGCGATATGTGGCTGAGTGACAGGATGGCGGTGTCGAATTCGGATATGGGACCGACTGAGAAATCGAGAGATTAGGGTCAGTATCGGTCTTCAGCTGAAGATCAGTCAGGATGTGGAGGTGCTTTGACTCTCGCTACTTACGAGAAGACTGCAATTGAGATTCGTGATTTGAACCATCTTCGTAATACAACACTGTGTTACTTGTTCGCAGTATCCGTCCAAGCCGACCCACTACAGTGGTCTCAGGATTGACGACGATTGCCGTATGTCACCTACATTGGTAACAAGCAATCGGTTGCAAGCCTTGGAGATTACAATCCATTTGAAACATACGGGCTGCGCCGGAAAACTACCTTCTTGTGAGCAGGCGGTGAAAGGGTCGGAAAGCCGGAAGCAACAATTTTTGACAGGAATTCAACAAAATGAGGCTTGGTCTTCAGCTAGATTGACAGAACTAGTACACATGATGTGTGGTCTCATTTCGGGTTTCTGTATGAGTATAGCAGTGGTTTCGTAGAAGGGAGAAGAGCGAGGTTGGAGTTCAATCATGGCAGGCCGCGTCACAGGACCACCGACATCGGCAGAGCGCGGCACAGCCACCCGGCTCCCGCCTTGCAATAAAAATAAAGCGAGGCGTAAGGCGTACTCTAACGCCCACTAGCAATGAACTTCGTATGTATATCGAACGCTGACGGCATTTGCTCCCAATATATCATACAAGTAGAACAATCGCAGCTGCAAGCTGTGTAGCAGACGTGACTACTATGCTAATCTAGGGTATCGGAGGGTCATCAACAAAGGCTAGGGATGGCTCGAGAGTCCTGAAAAGAGGATCTTCGGTTCCGATTGACGAGCCGTCAGCCACAGCTGCCTCACGCAGGTGAAGGATGAGACGCGTGCCCTGAGGAGAGGCTTAGTCTGCACAGCTCTATAACCTCTTGAAGGCGGTCACTCACAGTTATTGCAAATGCCGCTGCATTCCAGCTGGCGGAGGAACAAAATATGGTCAGTACATACTCGACTTAGATAACGAAGTGGACACATACGGCATATACAGGGATACATAGGGCCCTGTAACGAGCAATGCGTCAAGGCCGCCCGCTACCAACGTGACTGAGGAGGCGAGAAATCTTAATTACAGTAAACGACGAGAACAAGAACTTGCAGATGGCATACCAACGATGCTATGATAGATTTCGTCACCATAGCGTCCAATAGCACAGACTTGATTGACACCCACAGTAGAAAATAGAATGTACCATCCTGGAAGAAGGTCCGTAAGACCGGAGGCAGTTTTACTCGTGCTCCTGACCGTCGGCGGTTCATTATTGACTGACAGAATTTCACAGCCATCAAGAGAAAATAGATGGCTGGAAGCAACCAAACCCAATATATTGGTAAGCCTGAGTCAGATAAGGGGGAAAAAGGCCACGGAGTCATAGTTCTTACCAGATACAGTTGGGGTCAAAATCCTATCGTGAGGGTGAAAGTCTCAACGAGGGCTCATCTTACACAGTACTTACCAGCTAATAAGAGCTGGGCGGAGGTCCGGCCTCGTAAGACAGCCTAGGAGGGGTACTTGAGGAGGCGCGAGGAAGACACTCTTCACTGCAGAGCGGCCAATCGTATAGGAGACATACGTCTGGACCTGAAGAACCATCAGCCTCGTTTCGTGATAATAAACGTGCAAAATGTACGCCGGTTTCCCCTGGACATTGATTTGAGTTATAGCGGATGTTCTGAAATTCGGTGACGTACCCAATACAAGCAATACAAGCAATATTAACACTCGAGAAGCACTCGAGAGTCAGCGAACTTTTCAAGGACAGGTACGTTGAAAAATACCTATGGAGCTCCTCTCATACAGGGCATACAGTCGTATTCCAAGAATGATGTCAATGACGACTAACAGAATCGTGCTTCCTCCCCTGGTAACAGGCCGTCAATCTTCAGGGAATCAGAGAGAGGGGAGCTTTTCTTACGCACACTGAGACGCTGTACCATAAGAACAGCTTACATCTAGGTACAGAGATTAATGAGGACTGAGAATTATGAAATGGGAAGCAAGCGCACTTCTAAAGAGAGAAATGAGATGGAACTAAAAGAGAGCTGTTGGTCTGCACGCACCTCTAGCGACTGCTGGACACTGGAGTAGGCTGAAGTGATAAGCAGCGGTCAGCCTTCGGAATTCCATGCGAAACAGGGCGGTATTACTGAGTGCTGCAACCCTTTACAAGATATCAGCGGAAGAGGAGAGACCCAACGAAAAACGGCCTCACACCAATTCAAACAAGGTCCAGTACCTCATGAACAGGTACAAAACCTTCGGTATTGACCATTTCGCGCTGTTTTCCCGGCAACCAATCGTCTCAGTGTCTGCCACTCGATGCTGCAGGTGTACAGACTTGCCTCCAGATAAAAGTAACCTATTTCATGCCGCGTTAGCAACCCAATTATTTCAGGTCAGAAGACGAACCTCGCGAGGGAATGTCGAAATCGTGTCGCACGTCAAAAAAGCAAGGCCGGAGACTGAAATATTTGAGCATCAGCACGCAAAAATTCATTCATTGTTTGTCAGGGAGGGGCACCCCAGTTGTATGACGCTATTCTTGATTCCCTGGCAGCTTGAAGAAGTTCTTCAACAGGATCCATGTACTTGAGGATGGACTTCGGGACTGTTGCGTGGAACGGAAAGAGGAGCGAGGAGCTACGAAGGCTATTCTTATAAGTATCCGAGAGAAGCCTCTACATTGAGGTCGCCTTGCGTCAATCCAGACACTCTCGCAGATAAGCATCCTCCCATTGGAGGCTTTACGGCAAGTCTAATTTATCTTACGGTGCGTTATCTCCAAATGTCAATCCGAAAGGAAACTGACTTGTCAGTTTGACAGCGATGAAGCGGATCCCGTCAAGTGTTGGAGAACGATGCGACGAGGTTGCCCTTGATGAAATGATCAGTCGTGAGGTCCTGAAGGACGAACTCCAGAAAACCCTTGATGATAGGTGGATCAACAATTCAATGATGTTTCCAGCGTAGACTCACTTCCTCCGATTACCCTTGACTTTGCCATGTGCTTCTAATCATGACTCCGTAGCCACCGGAGAGGTGTACAACAACTCCCTATGGGCGTCGAGCTTACTTCCAAGAGATTTTGGAGTATTTCTAGTTCATAACTTCCTCGCACACTCCGAGATGCTGTGCCATACTGGAAGACTAGATGTTTGCCGAAAGTGATGGCGTTCATTGGCGAGTGGTGAAGATTTCAATACTTAGGTGCAACGTTGCTCAAGTACTGAAAGAATGGCTTCAAAAAAGCCTCGTAATTGGACTGGCTCAACTAGATGACCTACAAGGTTTGGACGTGCTGCGCATTGGGCTGCAAGGAGCCACGCCGCGTGACCTTTGGACTAAGAGAGCAGGCTCGAAAGAGCTAGCGCATTTCTCTCTAAATACGCCACCCCGGAGGTAGAAGTCGTTTGTCAGAGAGAAAACACATGTCAAGTCTGAGTTACTGACCAAACGTACGTTCGACCTCGAGTTGTAAGCCTTGCCAATTTCTAGAAGAGGACCAGGATGACGCTATTAGAGCGAGAGCCCACTCGCTGGGTAGGGCAAAGCTCTTGGCCAAGAACTGACATTCAGACGACTATGTAGAGAACAACTAGAGAAGCTTTGAAAATTGACTGACTGCGCGACCGAACGGACGGACGCTGGCAGTGCCACGTGTCATCACAGATAAGATAAGATCATTCAAAGGGCCTCGAATGTTCATGCGTTGCGGGCGAAGTGATTGACAACTTGTCCTTGAATTTGTCCGAAAAGCAAGGTTTACATAGAGTTAGAAAAGCAATACATATTCGAGGGCTATCTCTTGAATTTCATTTCCCACAAATAAGAAACGCTGTATCATTCACTGGATCCGTTTGCCAATGTGGTGCTGAGACTGATATAGAAGGTATCGTCGGAGGAAGCAGAAGATGGCAATCTTGCATCTGCAGCAGCTTCGCGCAGATTTAGGATAAGACGAGTGCCCTAATCAATTCAATAAACCTCCTAGTAGTGTCTCGAACCTCTGAGATTTGACGCACCGTGATGGCGAACGAAACTGCATTCCAGCTAACAGACAATGAATTCAGTCAAGGTCACGATTTCACGGAGAAAAAGCTACGTACGGTTGATAGAGGACTACATACGGTCCAGTCGCGAGGAGACAATTGAGTGCTCCTACGACTAGTGTGGCTGTGTAGCGCAAGAGAAACAAAAGTGTTTGAAATCGTGATAGCGTTTTGACGTGAAGAATTCTTACCAACAACGCTTATAATACGCCAAGGGCATCAGTCCAAAACGTCGATTGAACATGATTGATACTTACAGGAGGAAATAGAGAGTTCCGTCCCTGGCCAAAGCCCGAAGCAAAGGAGAGAATTTCAGCCGAATGCCACCTTTACGCATTTGTCTTATGGATTGATAGACCTTCGCAGCCATCATCAGAAATAAATGGCTTGATACAGGTGGATATGAGGAGGCCAATTCAAATTGAGAGCCGGGACGCGACTAACCAGCAACTACTGGGGCCACAACCCTATAGAGGTTCGTGCATTGTCAGAGGAAATCTATCACAGCCAAGGGCGGATAACTCACCAGCTTGCGATGGTTATGCGAAGATCTGGGTTTGTAAGGCACCCGAGAACCGAAAGGTGCAGAGGGACAATGAAAGCCGTCCGCACAGAAGCAATCCATACTTTATAAGCCACGTAAGTCTGTACCTGGGCAAAGAAGTTCACGAGGACATCGGGTCTTTATTTGCGGGCTCTTACCCCAATTTCCACTGGAGGAAGGTAAATTATCTTGAAAAATTCTGTTCAAGAAAGACCTACATAGAATGAGAGACGTCAAAAGTATCAAAACTGAATTCTATCTTGTCAGATGACAGGGGGTCAAGAAGCAAAGGGAACGTGCCTTTCAACTGCCTTTGGTATAAGGCATACAGACGCATGCCAAGGATCACATTGATAACAGTCATGAGAATAGTACTTCCGCCGCTAGACAACTTGATTCAATACACAACTTTACGCGTCATTGGGGAGATCATACATTGAGACGGAGAAGAGAATGAATAAATGACATCTAAAATCACAGAAGCCCGTTAGCTGGGCTGAAAGAAGAAACTGAAAGAAACGGACTTCTGAGAGAATATCGGCAGGATCGCTAGGTCAAAACATCTTGGAACAGATCGACAAGTAGCTTACCTTGGGAGACGTTTGAATTTGTGAAAGACCTGGGTATTCGAATACGATAAGTCATTCATGTTTGAAGAGACGCTAGGACGCCATTACCGAGGGCAGACAGTCTGTTGAGAGCGATCAGCCGGAAGCCGACGAAGAGGAATGGAAGCACTTGCATCAGTTCGAAAAGTGTCCAATACCTTATGAACAGATATAGGGCTTTGGGGAAAGACCATTTCGAACTGAAAAACCGAGATAGGTGGTGCTTTTGTCGTATGACCATCGAAAGTAGGGAACTCACGTCCAGATATAAGCGACCTGTCAACGCATTGAGTATTATCCATCGCAGCTGTGGTAGGGAACGTCAACTCACCTCTCGGGGGAAAGTCGAGACTGTGTCGCAGATTAAAAAGCTAAGGGCGGATACTACGAAGATCGTCAGGGCGGAGCATGGCGTATGTCAACGACGCTGGACTCACCCCACATGTAAGAAACAATCCTAGTCTCCCATATCGCGGTGAGGAGTTCGTTGTAAAGGTCCATTTGCTTCGACAGGGAAGTGATTCGTCGACGGATGATTGAAATCCTTAGGCAGTGGGCCGTAGGATTTATAAGAAGTTCGGGAGCTTTGTTGTACCCGTTCAAGTGCTTCAACATAGTCAGTGGAACTTCGAGCGTGCTCTAACCAACATGTACATTCTGTATGACCTTCCATTCATCAATAACAAGCCAGCCCTGATGATCTTTCCTGATGCCGAGGAATTGAGAGGGATTCGAGCCTGGATGTCAGGAAGAAAAGCCCTACTTCGGAGGAAGTTCTCAACGGATCTCGTAGAAGGATCAACGCTTTAATTGAATGCCGGCAGACGGTGGGGTATCATCAGACAAAGGCCCCAGCGAAGCAGTGTACTTGATTGGTAGATATGAAAGGCTGGAAAGATGAATCCGTTCCGAGAAGGGCGTCCTGTTCAGCACGGGAATAGCGATGATGTATCATCTTGAACGGTGAGAGTGGAAAGAGTCAAGATGCCAACTCCATTCGCGCCGCGCGGTGTCCAGTGCCATGGCATGTGATTGTCAGGCAGGTGACCGCAGGTCACGCGTTTGCACAACGCGTCGCGTCTTCATCACGTTTGTGACAAATCAACCGTCACTGTTAGTTTCCAAGGCAATACATAACCGGGTCGTAAATTTCTCTAATTTCATTTGCCAGTGCGCCATTGCCCTGATAACGTCTGGGCCACCTGGCACACAACCAATTCTGGAATGTGGACAAGGGTTGAATTATTCGCCAGATCCCACTGCCAAGGTGGTGTGCAGATTGAAATATACAGTATCAAATGTTGACGCAGACGATGGGAAACTTGCACCTGCAGCTGCTTCGCGTAGATTGAGGATAAGACGAGTACCCTGGTCAATCGAATATATTTGTTAATAGAGCCTTCTCAATCTCTAGAATTTCACGCACCGTGATAGCGAATGACACAGCATTCAAGCTGATAAGCGATAAATTCAGTGAAGGCGCTCGATTTTGCGGCGCAAAAACCACGTACGGTTGATAGAGGACTATGTATGGTCCAGTCGCGAGAAGACAATTGAGTGCCCCTACGACCAAGTTGACTACATCGTACGGAGTAAAGGACATTGTTGTTGAGATCAGGAGACAATTGCGACAGCAGAACGCCCTTACCAACAACTCTATAAGATATGTAAAGCTCGCCGGTTCAGAAATGGATCAACCAGGAAACTTACAGAAGGAAATAAAGGGTTCCATCTCTGGCCAAAGCCCGCAGCAATGGCGAAAACCTCACGCGGATGCCAGCTTTCCTCATTCGCATTAAGGACTGGTATACTTTTGCGGCCATCATCAGGAAATAGATCACTGAGTTCAGGTGAATGTTGATAAGCAAATCCAGATCGGACAGGTCAAGATGACTGACCAGCAACTACCGGTGCCACAATCCTATTCGTCCTCGCGTGGTTGAGGGGAAGGTCCGCAGGGAGAATCAAGTACTCACCAGCCGGCTATGGTTATCTGAAGGTCTGGATCGGAAAGGCATCCAAGAACCGGAAGGTGCAAAGGAACAATGAAAGCCGTTTGCACAGAAGCAATCCACACTCTATAAGCCACATAAATCTGTACCTGAGCAAGAATTTTGAGACGCCATCAGGTCTTTATTTGCAAGCTCTTACCCCGATTTCCACTAGAAAAAGGTAGATTAGCTGAAACTCCAGTACAAGTTGTCAAGAAAGACCCACACAGGATAAGAGACGTTAAAAGTATCAAGACTGCACAATTTATCTTGTCAGATGAGATGCAATCGAGAAATAAAGGTAAGTTGCCTTTCAGCTTCCTTTCATATAAGGCATACAGCCGCATGCCAAGGATCACATTGATGACAACTATGAGGATGGTACTACCACCGCTGGAGAACTTGATTCAGTAGTCTAGATTAAACGTCACTGGAGGAACGGCCAGACATTGAGACGGAGAAAAGCATGAATAAATGACATCTGAATCCGCAGAGGTATGTTAGCCGTGATGCAAAAACGACTGAACGAAACGAACCTCTGCAGAGATATTGACAAGATCGCCGCTAGGTCAAAGGGTCTCAAGACAGACCAATAAGTAACTCACCTCAGGGGACGTCTGAATTTGCGAAAACGCTGAGTATTTGGATATGATAAATCGGTCATGTCCGAGAAGACGACAGGGACAATATTACCGAGGGAAGACAGTCTGTTGGGAGCCAATCAGCCGAAAGTCAACGAAGACGTACGGAAAGACTTACATGAGTTCGAGAAGCGTCCAATATCTTATGAAGAGGTATAGAGCTTTGGGGAAAGACCACCTCGAACTGCAAGATCAAGATAGAAAGTGCTTTTATCGGAGGGATACCAAAGTATAGGACTGACCTCCAAATATAAGCGACCTTTTGACGAGTAAGGTGTCGTCCGTTGCAAATGTGATAGCGAACGCCAACTCACCTCTCTCGGAAAAGTTGAGATCGTGTCGCAGACTAAAAAGCTGAGGCCAGATACTATCGAGGTCGTCAGGACGGAACATATCATGTATCAATGAACTCACTCCACATGTAAGAAACAATTCTAGTATCCCATATCGCGGTGAGGAGTTCAGAGGAGTCCATTATAGAGATACATTTGCTTCGACAGGGTTGGGGAGAGGCAACTTCAGAATCTCACCACGTATTGGTTGGTTACCGTTGGTAAGCAGGTCACGCGTTTGGACTACGCGACGCGTCATTTGTGACCAAGCCAATCGTGACTCCTTTGTTGATTTCCCCTTGAGAGTGAGACTCTAGAGGTTCACGTAACTGCACACGGTGATCAGCCAGATATGTGCGTGCGTCCTTCGTTTGTAGGTCTCAATAATATGTATACCACCACAATCTGGAGACAAGAATAGAAATAGTACGGTACGTTCGGAATCGTCGTATGTGTCACGTTGTAGGTATATCAAGTACTACCAGTACCTTGAGGCTAACCTGGACTAGTTACTTCAGAAGACGCTTGTTGCTGTGTCTCAACTGCAGAGTCACGACCCTCGACTTCTGTATCTCCGCACCTCTCTTGCCAAAGTACCTCCCACCTTCGAATGACCAGTCATCATTTCCCCTGATCCACTGGGCGAGGCCGTCGATGTACATCTTCACCTTGCGATCAGCGTCTTCCCCCCAAGAAGGCATATTCGCGACGTTATCCAGGAACGCGGCTTGAACCTGCGCGATATACTGAGCAAGGTAGTCTATGGCGCCTTGCACGCTGAGATTCTTCTCCGCCATGAGCAACTCGATGGGGTTCTGGCTCTCCAAGCCGCGCTCCTTCTCCCGAGCATATGAGTAAATATCCTGGAGGAGTCCATGCAAAGTAAGTCAATGATTCGTACTTGACAATGGACGACGGTACTCACGTTGGTAATCGCCACTATATCAGTAGTGGCCTCCCTCAGAGCAACCATCCTAGGATGCTGATACGCTTCCTCGGGCACGTCGAGGCCGAATTCGCAAAGTGAAAAACAAGGCATGCATCCGGACCAGTTGCGTCGGAGTGGGAGAAACTCTTCGAAGGTGGGGCGTTTCCGATCAGCGCGATCTTCAGCCTCGTTCACTACTCCCTTCGAATATGCGTCAAGGTATTGAAAGAAATGTTGAACGCAGTTGGCGTCTGCAGATACGTATCTTGAGGCCCGGATCCAGAAACTGGAAAAACACCATGGTCAGCCCCGCTGAAGGGATGGCTTCAACAACCTACTCGCGCGCCATGGCACCTACAGGCAGCTCATCTGCAGGTCGTTCCTTTTCCGGATTCTTGAAGGCATCCATCATAATCTCTCGAAGTTTCTCTGCTCCACTGCCGTCTAGGACGTCAGTGTATTCGTCGAACACATAGAACAAGTTCATCAGGTCGCAGCCGAGCCTGATCAATTCTGGAAAGCTGATGTTAGGAGTGGTTGGACTAGCGGACTATCCCGAAGGCGTTCGTACCTTTGTCGCGAGGGCCATAGGTAAGGCAAGCCAATAGATCTGAAAAGTAGACGAGAGCCTCTAGGTATGTAGAATTCATCATGGCGGATAGCAGGACTTACTGAAGTCGCCTAGGTCAACGGTCTTGAGGCTGACTTTGTCGAAGGCACGGTACGACTCTGTCCAGGCGGTCGACTCTGCTTTGCATTCCTCGTAGTGCTCGCTCAAGTGGCGAGGCCACGGGAACTCAGCAAGGAGGTCGGGCAGCGTGTACCGCAAGACAGGTTGTGCTTGTCCGACCATTTGTCAGTGTTATCTCTGTCAGTGGAGGGAATCCTTGTTTGTTGAGGCCTTCGTCGTATTGCTCGACCTTTTATATGCTGAACTACTAGGTGTGTAAGTCTTTACTATTGGGAATTGCTTGACTTGATACTAGATGTGTAATGCAATGCAGTCACGCCGGTTGGGCAGAAAATATCAAGAAACATTCCTATTCGCGTCCGACACCTGATACTCGAGGTAGCCAACGAGATCAAACTTGGTATGTTCACGATGATTCGCTGAGAGCGGAGTGCCCTGATAGCAGTGATACGCCACGCTCTAGATGCAGACTTGACGGGAATGGGAATGGGCTATGCCTTCAAGTTGACGCTCCCATGTGGGCATTTCTTTGAGGTGACATCATTGAGGACATTGATAAGTGCAGAAGACCTTGCATCGCAAGGACAGAGTTGCGTTATTAGCGCCTGCTATACGACATGAAAAAAGAAACTTCTCGATGGTTATTGGCCGCAGAGCGCTAAAGTACGTACGTACTATGCGCCATGCTCCTGGTGCAGACTTCTCATCTGCTTCTCATGTTAAATTTGGCGCGTTAGGATGTTTGGATACTTCATGTCATTGCTGACGTCGACGACACGAATAGATAGATAAGGTCCCGGCGGAGCTGTACTTTCCTGTCTACGCAAGACTTGCAGGAGACTCTCAGTCACACTGGCCTTCTGCGGATAACTCAACGACCACGTCGGATATGTCGGATGAAGAGGTCGAAATGTGCTAAATGCTATTCACAATCAGATGCTGGTGTGACAGGCTGTAAGACCTGGTATGCAGAGCTGGGAGGATACGTATTTGTATATTTTTCTCTAATAATCAGGCACGCTTAGAGATCGACAGGCCAAGAGCCGAATACAGAAAATTTAAAGCTAGAAAACTTCATTCAGCATATCATGGACTCGCGGAAGTCCAATCCTCCCGCCGTGTTCTCGTAATCGCCACCGAGGCTCGTGGAATAATAGCATGTCTCTGCGACATGTACATGATTTGGAGATCGAGCCATATGGTACTGCTACTCGAGTACTTGATCATGATGTTCACTATTCATGTTGCCGACTCTCCTGTTATTTTTTATTTCCAAGGCGGATGTCATGGCAGAGAGTCCTGTAAATAAATGGGGATAATTGACTAAAATTGAAGCGATTTATAAATCGTCCATGTTTCAATCTGCAGTGGGTCACGGAGAGCACGACAACTGAGAAATTAAACCATCGACGTCGACGAGATCGGGTCATTCTAAGGTCCCTGTTCTTGACCTGCTCGATGTTTCTGGGAATTTGAGCAGCCAGGACTCCGAGCTCAGAATCGCTACAAGCAATTCCGAATGACTTCCGAATCCTGAGTCCTCTTCACCCCCTAACTCCCTAACTCCCTAACTCCCTACCTGCCACCATCCATGGCCATCCGGAGAGTCGCATGTCATAGATATCATAGCAAAGCCAAAAAAATACCAGCGCTTAGATATCTCAACGTGAACCATCCTGTAATTAATTAAGCGCCGAAGTCCATGCTGACGTAGAGTCGGTATGATAGCTGGATGCCGGGGCTCGGTGCTGGGGATGCACTGGATGCCAGTGCAGGTGAACGCTCGGTGTGTGGGTGTGTTGGGATATGTGTCTTTTTTCTTTTTTTTACCCTCTTGGGGTTGACGGAATGGACTTAATTCAATTAACGGCATGAAAAATGTGTTGGATCTTTTGCTGCATCCGATTTGGGCTGTGGAAGACGTCCGCTTATGGGGCGCATATTCAAGTTTGGGGACTGACGATTTTTCAGAGACCCCCGAAAATTACAAGGACTGTAAACCTGCATGAGTATTCGGCCGAACGACCTACGAGTAAAATATATTGCTCCCAGTGCATGCAATGGAACGCCTAGAAAAAAGAGCACCTACTAATGCAGAGGCTTCCAGACACAGTATTCTAGATGATCGAGAAGTGGTGCCTGCAGTGAAACTCGTCCGTCCGTCCGTCCAAGTCGCGACAAATTGAAAAGGATCATTCGCAGGGACTCAGTTCATATATAACGACTCGAGCAAAAAGTGAAATATGAACGCGTCCTGGTGCGAAGGTATTGGCGTGAGCAGCTCGTGCTCTTTGGAAGGACGGACGGAGGTTCACGCGCACGTTCAGACGGCAGCGCTCAACTAGAGTAGAGTAGATCACAGATACTACTAGAGTCTAGTAGGACCGGGAGGGTGTCGTATACTTTCCCCAGAGCAGACCCCAAACTTGCAATTGAAGCCACTGGCAGGGAGCTTGAACGACTCGGACGAAACTCGATTACATCCGCGCCTCACCACCCCGCCGGGTGTAGCTCTCTGGTACTCGAGTAGATCCTGTGCTCGTAGCTTCCCACATCCAAGTCTCGACAGGCGGATGTAGACTCGCGTTGTACTAGTAGAGTACTCTACAGTACTCTACAGTAAGTACTTAAGAGCTCGAGTTGAGCCGATCGCGAGTCGAAAGGAGGGTGGGTGAGTGGGTGTGAGAGGCTGAGAGCAACTTGACGTTGGTGAGAGGAGTTGGAAGCTTGAACGCCAGTGGTACTTGACCAGCTGGGAACCTGGGTCGGCGATCGAATCGGGCTGGCGGCTGACGCGGCGGTTGACGGCTCAAATTTTTCTTACATCCTTTCCAGTGCCACTTCCAGAGCTCTTTTGCAGCTCTAAGATATGCACGATCACTGTCAGCACTCCCGTACTTCCTTCCCCTACGCGTAACGCAAACAACCGCAGCACCCGCTCTCTATCCGGCATCCGCACTCCATTTTCACGAACGGACGGGACTTGAACGCGGCATCCCCACCCCGCCTCCAGCCAGCGCCATGCTGACCAAGCAATTTTCATCGGCATGACTCTGGAGGTTATTTTCGGCACAGCAGGGGCCCCTGTTCTGTTCTTGCTCTGTTGTCATACTTTGGTCGTTGACAGGCGCAGTCGTCATATCTCTGTCACTCTCAGAGCCATCTAAACGGGCTTGCGCACACCGCATATGTGCTTGCAGTGCTAGATCTAGTCGACGACTTCGACGAGGAACGACTTGGATAGACGATAACACTGCAGTGATCGCTCTAGATTCTGGAGAAAGGAACGTTTACAACGAGCTCGTTCTAGTGTCTGCTGAGCTCGACTTCTAGTGGACGATCATTCGCATCCATGTCTGCAGCTCAATCGCCCTCGCCGTTACCTTCAACATCGGCGCCAACATCAACCCAACCTCTCCCAGCCCTCTCGCACAACACCAACGCCGCCAACGACCGTAAACCGCTCCCCGCCCTCCCCCTTCCCCCAGCACAGAAAACAACCACCCTCTCCATCGAAGCCCGCGCACACCGCGCCCGGACCATCAGGTATCTCCTCGCCGACGCTTCTGTGCGCGCGGACCCTGCGCTCGCGCTCGATGAGAGGCGGGACGCGTGGGCGGGTGTGTTTGAGGAGGCGCTGGATGCGATGGGGGGTGAGATGGGCAAGGCGGGAGGAGAGTGGGTAAGTGGAGTGAGGCGGGGGGTGGAGGCTACGAGGGTGGCGAGAGCTGCTAAGCACAGGGAGAAAGAGAAAGAGAAGAAGGACCACGAAAAGTCCTCTGAAAAAGGGAAGGAAAAGGCTCAAGAAAAAGGAAACGACAAGCCCCTCCCCGGCTCCCCACTTTCTCCTCTCGAGATCCTGCGCACGCTCGCCGCGCGTCCTGCCGTTGCTAGTGCCGGTGCCAGTACTGGTGCGAGTGCGAGTGCCAGCGACACCACCCGCCTACCGGCATCGCCAGCCCACCTCGTCCTGTGCATCGCCGCGCACGGCAGCCCCGTCCCGCTCCCCAGTGAAGATAGCGGGTTCGACATCGTGCCAGCTAATATCGGGTGTGTGTTTACGCCTGGAAAGTATGTATTGGATGATGCAGTGGAGGGTGGAGGGGTGATTTTTGGGTTGGGGGATGTTGATGGTGGGTCTGGGTTTCTTTCTCTCTCTCTTACTTGCTTTCTTTCTCTTCAAAATAGATGCTGATTTTCATCTTGTTCTGTACAGCTTCCCTGCTCGATACAGATATCCACCTAACACTCATAGGAGGCACGTTCACCCTCCAAGGTCTCTCCTCCCCCGCGCAACACTCACTCCTCGTTCGGATCCTGCGCCTCGCGATCTATGTCCACCTCTCGCTCGTTTTGGAGCAGCACCTCCTACTTGACTCTGGGGTCGAGCTGCGCTATCCGAGGCCGAGGTTATCTGGGGCGTCGACGTCTACACCTCACGCTCATGCTCATGCTCATGGTTTGAGATCCAGGGGGAGGAGTCGGACGCAGGATTCGGCTCTTGGAGGTGCCCAACAGGGCCCTGCGCAGGCTGAACGGCTCAACGTACCCAATAGCAATGGGCGGCCGAAGGCGTCGTTCATTCCGAATGTGAATATGAACATTCCCAGTATACCCACCAGCGTGGCGAACTTCTTCGGCATGAAGCGCTCCTCGCTGTCGTTTGGACATGGGCAGAGGGCGCAGACGATACATACGCCTATACCCAGTGCTACTTCGAGAGGGGCGAGTTTGGATTTGACGCTTGGTCCTCCACCTCCCCCTCGTTCTGCCGCCTCTCCAGCTTCCGGACATGCATCCACTACAGCTAACGCCACGGGCGGTTCTGGGCCTGTACCAGTTTCACGGGTGCCTTCGAACGCAAGAAGCTCCAACGGTAATATGACTGCTGGGTCGGCGTCGAGCGCAGATGTAAATCAACAACCTCAACTCTCATCCTCCCCGGAACACATCCACATCCACTCCCAACCCCAAATCCAGATCCACGAGCCTCAGCCCCAGCAACCCCCACGTAAGTCCTTCGACGCGCTCAACGCCGTCTCAGGCGCCGTGTCCAACCACCTCCGGCTCAACCGCTTCTCCTTCATGGGCGGGGGGTTGGGATTGGAGCGCGGTCTCTCCCTCCGCCGCGCCAACGCCTCCCCAAGTCCATCTCCGGGGCGTAATGGTCATAATGGGCAGCGGACACCCAGGGGGAGCATGGACGGTCCTAGGCCTGGGGCTGGTCCTACTTCCTCTTCCTCTTTCGCGAACACACAAACACAGGGAGGGGGAAGCGCGAGTCTTGGCACACCCGCGAACACGAACGCGAACCCAAACACGCCCTTCGTGAATTTGTTAATGAGATTAGAGGAGGCACGGGGCGCGATGAGCACCAGTGTTGGTGTGGTGCTGCCCCTGCCGAAGGTGGTGCTGGATCTGGCGGGGCGGGAGAGGGAGAGGGAGGTGATGGGGCATCTGCAGGGGCAGGGGCAGCTTTCGGAGGGCCAGGTACACTCTGGGTTCCAGCATCAACAGCATTTGAATATGAGGCGGAGGCTGAAAGGCGATGAGAGGGTCGCGTTGACGAGTTTGTTGGGGTGGGATGCTAGGGACTCTTCCTCCTCCTCGTCCTCGGCGTCTAGGGACGGCAGCAATAAAGACAGCACTCAGGTTGAGCACAGAGGACCGTCCATGGGCGCGGGTATGCTCGGTATAGCGGGCTTTACGAGGCAGCAGGGGCTGAGCGTGTTGGTGAGCACGCATGTGCCTTCTGGGTCTGAGCCTGTTCGGGATCACAAGGAGGGGAAGGAGGGGAAGGAAAAAGACAAAGAAAAGGAGGGCAGGAAGGAGGAGACGAAAAGCGCCTCGACGGTGTCGGTTATCAGCCAGGCGCTGAGCGGGTCCGTGTCCGTGTCGGGGAGTGTGTTGCTGGGGAATGCGAATGCGAATGGGGAGGGTGATAAGAGCCAGGGACGGGAAGGACAGACTCAGAGGGTGCTGGGCACGGCTGCGCCTGGGCCCGAGTCGGAGTCGATGCAGAGGATGGCGGTGGCGGTGGGAGGTGGTGCGGGGTCGGCGTCGAGCAATGGGTATGGCTCTGAAGCCACCACCATGAATACGCCGTCCTCAATTACGGCCACAACTTCCACATCTTCGAATTCAGGTCCAGGTCCTTCGAATGCCCCAAGCCACTCAACAGACCCATCATCATCGACATCCACCACAACCACAACCACAACCACCACCTCTCCCTCTCCCTCTTCTGCGCCCAACGCGTCCGGTTCTACCCCCAAACCAGACACGAACCCCCCACCATTCCCAGCGACCCTCCCCGCGCCCTCGCTGGCGCAGTGTGCGAAGCCGCGCTGGGTGACGTATCAGTACTATAACTTCTCTTCGTCTCCATCCTCCGGGTCCTCGTCCCGCGCGTCGTCGTCCTCTGCTACTGCAGGGCCTTCTACGCCCACCCCTCATAATTCTAATTCCCATTCTCATTCTGAGCCGAGGGGCTCTTCGTCCTCTTCTGGTGCAGATCCCAAATCTTCCTCGTCCTCACCTTCTCCCTCTGCCTCTGCCTCATCCCCATTCCCCACCCCCGCCTCCACATCAGGGTCATGGTACACAGGCACCGACGTCCGCCTCGGCGAGTGGGTCAAGGCGTATGCAAGGAGTGCAAGAGAGCCGTGTGATCGCCCGGGGTGTAAGTACGAGAAGGGGCGGCATGAGGTGCGGGTTATGTGTGATGGTGTGAGGGTCGTTTTTAGGGTGAGGGGTGTGGGGGGTAGTGGCGAGGATGGGAAGAAGGCAGAAGGGAAGGAGGGGAAGGAGGGGGGTGATAAAAGTAAGGGGAAGGGGAAGGAGAAAGAGAAAGAGGGTGATAAAGAGCAAGGAGGGGAGGGGAAGACAGGAGAGGAGGAGATATGGATGTGGACCTCCTGCGCTGTGTGCGGGAAGCGCAGTGGGAGGGTTAGGATGAGCGATGGGACGTAGTAAGTCTTTTTCCCATTCTTCCTTCTCTTTCTCTGCCTGTTTCGAATTACAGATGCACTAACGCATTTGTTCTCTACTCTTTTTGTCCTTACGTCCAGCCTACTCTCCTACGCGAAATACCTCGAACTCCTGATCTACTCCCCGCTCCTGTGCACGCTCTCCCCTCCCCTCTGCGAGCATACTGCGGCGCCCAAGCCCAAGCCAGGTTTGAATTTACAGCCGCGGAAGAAGCGGAGCTCGTTGGGTCCTTCGTCTTATAAGCCGAATTTACATCTGAAAGCGAATCTGGGATCGAGTTCGGCGTCGACGTCGAATTTGGCTTTGTCTACTAATGGCGCGTCCGCGCCTCCCCTGAGCCCTTCCAGCTCTTCGAGCTCTGAGCTGCCTCCGAGTCGGTTTAATATCCTGCGGCACTTTAGCGTCTCCAGCTCCAGCTCCAGCTCCAGCTCCTCCTCTTCCTCCTCCCCAGCGTCAGCCTCAGCCTCACAGGAGAATGAGGGCCCGGAGCTTGTCATCTCCCTCTCTCGAATCGAGGACATCTTCGAGCTCAAGGTGCCGAGGCTGCAGATCCTGAATTCCGCCAACCCAACTGCGGGTGTTGGCCTTGAGAAAGGTCCAGTTGTTGTTGGTGGTGGTGCGAAGACCGCTGGTGGTGCGCCTCCGTCTGCGTGGCACGGCAGTAAAGACGGGAGGGCGGGCGGAGGGGCAGCTGTGGTTGGTGTAAGGGAAGGAGGTCCTGATGCTGGTGGGGGAGAACGGACAGGGACCGAGGCAGCGCCAAAACCAGAGGGCGATCGGAAGAAGGCGCTCAGGAGGGAGATCAGGAAGTGGTGGGAGGGTGTGGCTGATCACATCGACCGCATCGAGCAGGTCCTACAAAGCACCGAAGACCCCTCCCTCACCTTGACCGCATCTACCTCCCCTTCCTCAATATCCACCTCACCTTCCTCCATATCCACCGCCACCTCTGGGTCAGCGTCGACTATAACCGTCACTGCCACTTCGCCGCAGAGACAGAGCAAGGCGCTGCCGCGGCTGCCGTCGACGGACGAGGCGTACGATATGTTCGAGCAAGATCATGAGCACCACGAAGAACCCTCCGCCTCTTCGGGAGGGTCCTCTTCCTCGGGGTTCACTTCTGTCTCTTTCCCTTCCACGATCTCAGAGTCAGGGAGGACCACACCCCGGCCTATGACACCCTCGACACCGGGTCTGCTCACCCCTTCTACGCCGGGACCTGCTACGCCCGGTGCGAGGACGGGGAGACAGCCCCCGCCGAGTACGCCAGCGACGCCGTTTAGGCTTCCTGGGCACGGGCAGGGGTCGTATTTCGGCCTTTTCGGTGCCCGGTCTGCTAGTCCCGAAAAGCGGGATGACAAGGGACAGAACACAGGAAAGGGGGAAGGAGATAAGGATAAGGAAAGTGAGAGGTCAAAGACCCCTACGTTGCCTCCTAAAGACAAGAATGAAGAGAGCACCCCGAATCCGAGTACTTTGACTGCTTCTTCTTCCAACTCGAACCCAGCGAGTGGGAATGAGACCACGCCCAGTACGCTGACCACCTCTACCTCCCAACCACCAGAAGCACCTCCCACAAACCCCGAGCACCTCCTCGCCCTCCTCCGACACAACTTCCAAAAGACCGAACAAGCCCTTTACGCACAACTCGCTCGCACGCCGTCCGCCTCGCTCAACGACGTGCGCAGGGCGTTCCTCTCGGCGGCGCTGGGCGCACAGAAGAGGCTGGGTGCGTGGAAGCGGAAGCATTTGACGCGGGAGCAGATGAGGATGGTTAGGGAGATCGGGGAGCGGGAGAGGGAGAGGAGAGGAGAACAGGGGGAGGGGGAAGGAGGTGGTGGGGAGGCTAAAGGGGACAAGGAGAAGGGTGATAAGGGGAAAGAAAAGGAGAAGGATAAGGCCAGCGATGGAGAGGCGGATCTGATGAGGGGCGACAATGTCCCCGAGTGGTTCAAAGCTGACTGCCATGCCCTCCCTGGCGGCGATGTGATTGTGCGGGAGAGCGATTGGGGGAGCGTCATCGCACATACACTCAGGTAATTAAATCATATCTATCTATCTCAAAAGTTGTGCTAATTGATTATGTGCCCCCGTATACATTTAGTACGGCCGACTACCAACTAGAGCTCGCCGCTCTGTCCATGCCGCGTCCTACGCCGTCGTCGCAGCCTCCGACGCCGCGGGCTATACCTGAACCTGGCCCGCCATCATCTTTTTTTTCGGGGTACAAGCTTTTCTCGAGCTCATCTTCCACCTCCTCGTCGCCCTCGAACACTACGACGACCAACCCGCTCTCTACGTTCTCTTCCTCTTCTGGAGCCACATCTACCACAATTGCCACCACCACCACCACCACTTCTGGGTCTGGCACTCCAAATACATCGAATCCCAAGGGCAAAGACAAGGACAAGGACAAGGACAAATCCCAACCAGACCCTGACAGCGACGACATCGTGTGGAATGAGCCCGAGTCCTACTCTGCCGTCATCACCCGCAAAGAGCAGCACACGCGCGACCCCACGAGTCTGCTCTCTATCCGGGATGTGCTGCGACACAACAGGGCCCTCATCCCGGAGGTGAACGTCAATCTGACGAGTACCGGACGGGACGTGTTGGGCTCCGCGGGGGGTAATTCCCAGCTCATGGGCGGTGGTGCTCCAAAGTTAGAGGCGTCGGGGGGAGAGGGGGCAAGTGGCGAGGGCGGAAACAGCCAGATGCAGACGGTGAAGGCCAAAGCGAATGTGGGCCTGAGCATTGAAGCTGCCGATGGGAACCTGGTGGGTGTGGGGAGTGGGCGGAAGAATGAGAGTGCGGAGAGGCTGCTCCTGCAGGAGCTTGTCGCTGGTGGTGGTGGCGAGGGCAGGGTGAGCCCCAGCCCTGGTTCGGCGACGTCGAGGCCGGCTTCTGTCCGGTCTGTGTTGAACACGAACACTGCCAGGACGCAAGGTTCGTCTGCAGGAGGAACCGCTGATGAGCATGAGCACCCAGGCGGACCTTCGTCAGATACGACTACGGTTAGGAAGAAGGACTTTGCTACCGGCACGGAGGGCGAGGCTGAGGTTGCTAGTCATAGCCAAAGTCAAGGCAGCCAGAGCACCGTTGGGAAGGATAATTCTGCAAAACCGACCTCGACGACAACAGCAACAGCACCGATTGACAAGCAAGATAAGCAAGCGGATAACACTGCTCCGTCGTCACCTTCTGCCTTGACAGCGACGACAACGTCGACGATGAGCAGCCAGTTCCTACCTCCTCCACCTGTCCCACCCAAGGACAACAAGGACAAGCCTGAAGACAAGGACAAGGCCCAGCAGCAGCTGAAGAGGGACACGGAGAAAAGTGCACTCCCATTACCGCCCACGCCCTCCGAGCATCCACCGTCGACGTCGTCCGGGTTCGCCAGCACTCTGGCAAACGGGCTCAACTCCGCCATGCGCTACGTCCTAAGCCACGAACACCACCCCTGGCACCACGACTTCCACCGACCCGGCTCCGCCTCGCCTTCTTCCTCGTCCAACCCCGGCTCGCGCTCCATGTCCCCTTCGACGAGACACCCCATGCTCGGAAGCGATTTTCCCTCACCCCATGCCCACCCTCACCACGCCAACCAACACCTCAATGCCAACCTCAGCCTCAGCACGGCCCCCGACGAGCGTCCGCACATCAAGTACGATTGGACCATAGGCAAAAGGCTCAAGTTCAGCTGCACGGTGTACTACGCGCGGCAGTTTGATGTGCTCCGGAGGAGGTGTGGGGTGAGCAATGAGGAGTTTGTGAGGAGCCTCGAGCGGAGTGCGGGCTGGAAGGCCGTGGGCGGGAAGAGCAAGAGCAACTTCTGGAAGACGGGTGACGGGCGGTTCGTGATCAAGACGCTGGTGAACGCGTGGAACGTGGCGGACTTGCAGGTCCTCAACGACCTCGCGCCCTCGTACTTCCGGTACATGGACTCGACCGCCTCACGGCCTTCGGCCCTCGTCAAGCTCCTCGGGTTCTACACCATCGAGATCCGCAACCTCGAGACGGGGAGCGTGCAGAGCAAGGCCGATTTGCTTGTCATGGAGAACCTGTTTTGGGGCATGAGGGTGGGG
>NHYE01005464.1:0-32865 GCA_002938385.1 Gymnopilus dilepis | reverse complement strand
TGGCTCGGCGGCGCTGATTGAATGGAAGGCTGGAATTGATCCTTTGAGTGAGCCTCTCTGGGACTGATGATGATGTCTGCAGGCTTCTTTTTGCCCCCCAGGACGGCGGCGCGGCGTCGGGCGAAGCTGATCGGAGGCGGCGGAAGGGAATGTTGCGTTGACTGCTGCTGCTGCGGTTGAACAGCTGGAGGAGGACTGGGGGCACGCTGCTGAGTGGGTCTACGGGCAGGCTGCTGGGCCTGGTTCTGATTGGGGCTGCGACGCGCGGTGGTGCGCTGTGGAGGCGGTGGTTGGGCCCTCTCATCTTGTTCGCGTGATGGGGGAGTGGCGATGTCTGCTGCGCTGCCCCTGCGCTGCTCGATGAGGGCCTGCTGCTTCTGCTTGACGGAGATCATGGAGCGGACCTCGTGAATGTTGTCTGGCTGGACGGTGAAGCCCATGACGACGGGGGAGATGGGCGTGGACAGCGACTGGTCCTGGGGCGGCGGATGGACATCGATGCGCAGGGGATGGGGCGTGGTGCCGCTGACGGTGACGCGGCGCTTTTTCAGAGGCGAAGGAGGGGGATTGCTGCCGTCTGGCTCTGGGGACTCGTCCTTGACGCGGGGGCTGAGCAGAGGGGTGAATACAACACCAATAGCTAGCACCCGAACTCACTCATCGTCATCGTCTCTCTTTCTTCTGGCAGGCATGATGGGGGGAAGAGCATTGGTGATGTCGATGCTGTCGAGGGAATGGTTGCTAAATGCCTGTGCGAAAGAGGGCAGCGAGTTGACAGACATGGTCGATGGCAACAGTTGCAAGCCCGCCTTAATTAAATTCTCACTTGAAACACCCTTTTTTATTTTTAATTATATCTGCACTGCTATGTCCCTGCCTTCCTCTTCCGCCGCACCTGCAACACTTGCACGGCCGGTGTCTCCTGCTGCTTCTTCTTTTCCTCCACCGCATTTCGCGTCGCGACACTGCCATAGATGTGCGCTAGGTAGATCTCCAGGCTCGCTGCCGGCTCGGGGAACGGGTTCGGCGAGATCTCCACCACGCTTCTGCTCGTGCGCGGGGGCGTCTGCGGCGGTGCCAGCGACTGTCTGGGCTCTGGCGTCCTTGCTCGGTCTCTACTAGGCAGAATGCCCTCGCACAGTTTCCTGATGGCGCCCTCCACCGTCTCCGTCGCCTTGATCGCCCGCTCAACCGTCGAAAACTCGACACCCGTGAGAAGCGTCGTCATCACCCGCTTGTGCACCTGCCCCGACACCTGTCCCGTCTGTGGCGCCAGCGGCGACTCCCGCCCCTTGCCTGCTTTCGGCCACCGCACCGCCAGCGTGAAGAACCCCGTCACCGCACCCGCCACGCACTCCTGCCGGAACGACATGCGCTCCCAGAACTCGTCCGCCGTCACCTTGCCCAGCTCCCCCAGCGGCTTCGCGTCCTCCGTCGTATGGCTCGTGTCCACCGCGCCTTCTTCCGATGCCACCGTCCGCGCCCGCTTGCGCACAGGCGACTTGATCTCCCCGTCCGTCGTGTATGCGATCTCGTCCATGAACCGCGACTTGGGGTCGTCGTCAAAGTACGGTATGATGTGCCCCAGGTTGTCCTGGCTCGTGTCGGGCGGACAGGGCAGGGGTATCTCTGTCTGCGAGTAGGGGTGCCCATACTCCCACTGCAGTTTCGTGTTGGTCGTGTTCGTTTCAGTAGTAGGAGCTGCAATGCGCAGCGCATGTTCTGCCTCCGTCTCGTTGTAGCCAGGTAATATATAATACATTTTCATTTTCATGTCCCCCTTCCCCTCAGCAGTCAACCCCTCGACATCCCCCGCGACATGCGTCAGCAACCGCTTCCACCACGCACACAGCCGCACATCGCTCAACGGCCGCTTCCCCTCCCACTCATTCGAATTCGGGAACAAATACTGCTTCTGCGCCCTCGCGAACAGCTGCACCCACACACAATCCACGTCCACCGGCCTCGTCCTCGGGTCCAGATACCACCCCACCAGCCCCCGCACCAGCACCCCCGTGGGCGACGGCCTTGCCGCCTGCCCCGTCGAGTCCACCTTGGCGACATACAGCACCGCGCAGGACGTCGTCGGGTTGACGTACACGCACGCCTCCACCGCGGAGACGATGAGCCGCGGGGCGGAGGGGTTGGGTTGTTCAGAGAGCAGGAGGAGGATGTCCTGCACGTAGACGCGCGGCGGCTTGGGCTTGGCGAAGGGGAACAGCGAGTTGGACTTGCGCGGGGCGGAGACGAGCACGTGCAGGTGGAATTCGCGCGTGCCGGGGAGCTGGGAGAGCGCGGCGAGCAGGTGGTCGCGCAGGTTCGCTGGTGGTCGTTGCATCATGCAGTGCACTACTGTAATGCGATAGTGATGTTCGCGGCAGGGACGGACGGGCGGGCACAACGTCGGTTCAATCAAGCTGCCGTGGGAAATCGCTCTAACACGATCATCCGTTGATCAACTCGCCGGCCACAGCCACTGGCCAATCAGTGCACTATCATTATCTCTGTCATGCATGATCGTCGGCCTGGTTTGAACAGCCTGAAGGCAGCGGAAATTATCTCGAGAGAAGCTAACTTGTAGGAGATAATCACGAACAGTGGGCTCGGTTGCAGACTTGGGGGATGTCTTGCATGATGCACTTGATGGCTGCTCGAAGTGCATCAGCAATTCGAGCGGCATAGCCGTGCTGGCGTTCTCAAGGCGTTCTCGATCTCCTGGTCCCTGCAGTTTCCCTGATGGCGCAGCGCGTTCTCTCGACTTCAAATGATTCTCATGAATCTTTTGCTCTCATCAAGAAGCCATAGGAGCGGACCGTTTGCTGTTCAGTCAACAAAGAAGGACGCTATGAATGTGACAGATTGCGAATGCGGAACCAATGCCAACGCTAACTTTGAAGCCATTCAATCACGGTACCCCTAATCTGTCCCTTGCTACGCATTTGTTCTCGACTAGCAGTGGTATCTGCATCTATACATCCTGATGGAACCTCGCGTTCTCTCGAATGACCGTCAAGAACTTGTTGCTCTCATCAGGTCGTGATTAGGTTCGACTATGTACATAGTCTATTCCAGGCCCAGTTAACGACGAACAGGATCCAGAGGCCTCTCTGCAGTCGGGACAAGGTCGAATACCAAAGTTCCTCCAAGAAGTAGCTGGGTCTCATTCTCTTCCGGCGACCATGTTCACTCCACCTTTTCATCGCTCGTTCGAAATATCGAGTAACATTTGCCCGGCGCATACTCCACAATGCTGTACGTCCAAAGCCTCATCAAACATTCCAAGGAGCCGGAGCGGAACGTTTAATCAACAAAGAAAAGACGCCATGAATACAGATTGCGAATGTAGAACGAAATGCTAAGTTCAAAGTCATTCAATCACAACCACTGGTCTGTCCCTTGCCACGCTCGTAATTTCGACTAGCAATGGTACCTGTATCTGGATATCCTGATGGCGCATCGCGTTCTCTCTCAAGAACTTGTTCAAATTGCTTGCATCAAGTCGTGATTAGGTTCGACCATGTACTACCTAGTCAATCCCAGGCCCTGTCGACAATGAACCAGGACAGGCTCTCAGGCTTCTCTAGATCTAGAATTACAGTCGGTTGAATGCCAAGTTTACTGGCATACTTTCGACTAATGGGATCCCGCTGTTGATCACCCGGCTACATACCAGAAGGTCCTTCCAAGACGCTATGACTTCCAGGCGACAATCACATCCTCTCAGTGTTACTCCACAATGCTGTACTGGAGTACGTTCGAAGCACGATCAAACAAGCCAAGGAGCGGGACGTTTGATAAATAAAGAAAAGAAGCTATGAATACAGATTGCGGATGCGAAGCGAGTGCCAACGCCAACTTTGAACCCAGTCAATCACAGTACTCGTGATCGGACCTTTGCTACGCTTGTGTTGTCGACTAGCAATGGCACCTGCGTCTATTCTGATGGCATATCGCGTTCTCCCGAATGACCGTCAAGAACCTGTTGCCCCCATCAAGCTGTGATTGGGTTCAACTCGCGTTAAATACATACCGAGTAATATTTTGCCCGGCGCGTACCCTACATTGCTGTACGTCCAGAACCTCGTCAAACATTCCAAGGAACGGAACGTTCAATCGAGACTGAATATAGATTTCGAATGCGAGACGAAATGCCGACTTTAAAGTCATTCAATCACAACTACCGATTTGTCCTTTGCTATGCTTGTGTCCTCAACTAGCAGTGGTACCTACATCTATCTACCCTGATGGCGCACCACGTTCTCATGACTCTCAAGGACTTGTTGCTTCTATCAAGTCGTGATTATGTTCGATCATGTACTACCTGTTCTATCCCAGGTCCTGTTGACCACGAACGGGCTCTTAGGGCCTCTCTAGGGCTGCAGTCGGTTAGATGCCAAGTTTCCTGGCATATTTTCAAGCCAAGCTGATAGTAGCCTGCTATGTGTCGCCCGAATACCAGAGGTCGCCTACAAGCAGTTGAATCTCACTTTGACCGACAAACCTTTCCTCCGATTTACTTGCTCACTACTCACTTGAAATAAAGAGTGAAATTTGCCCGGCACGTCCCCCACAGGGCTGTACCTTCAGAGCGACGTCCATCAAACAAGTCAAGGAGCGGACCGTTCCATGAATAAAGAAAAGACGCTATGAATACAGATTGCGGATGCAGAACGAATGCCAACCCAAAAGTCATTCAATCAGAGTATTCCTAAGATGGTACCTCGATGTATATATCCTGATGGCCCATCATGTTCTCTGGAACGACCTTCATGAACACGGTGCTGTCATCTAGCCCACTCTGCTCGAGCTGTATTCACAGCGTCATGTACCCGTCAAGCCAGGGAGCGGATCGTTCAATCAATCAATAAAGAAAAAAGACGCTATGAATACAGTTTGCGAATGCGGAACAAAAATGCCAACTTGGAAAGTGAAAGCCCTTCGATAACACCAATACTAGTACTACCCCGCTTAATGCCACCCCACACGAAAAACGGGAGAGAGCTCGAGAAAAAGGAAAGGAATGGGAAACTCGGAATGTCAAGTCCGTCAGGGAACGTTCAATATTCAACTGTCGTCGCACAGTGCGCAGTTATGTTACTCGTAACGGGTCAAATAACTTCAAGCCGGGCAATTCACTGGTCTAAATCTGATTCCGAACGAATTGCCGGGCATTCTTGTTCTTGGTTGGTTGGTGGCTACATGATAAATCAACTTTTGGGTGCTTGGGTATACTCTCGTGCTCGTGCTGCGTCACAGGGGGTCAAAGACATTAATCAGCCACGACGGAAGATGGGACTCGACTCGATTGAACTCTCTCACCCGATGAATAATAAATGCCAAGAGAGAAGGAACGAACGACACTCAGGTACGATTTCGCGGCAAGGAAGGGAATCAAAACTTTGCCGCACTCGGTGGCTATGAGAAAATGAAAATGCCTCAGTCAGCGACACGAACGACACGAGCGAGGGAGGAAGGGAACAAGGCAAGGACAAGGGAAACACGGGCAGGGGAAAGAAAGGGGAGGGATCTGCACCCGCACCCCTCCCTGAGCCCTTCATCGATTGCTGCACCAAGAATAACTTCCCCACCCCCAAGCAGATCAGCCAGCCCAGCCAAGGCAAGCCATTTAATTAAAAAACCTATAAAAAACCACCGCCACCACTCTCTCGCACTCGAGCAAGTACTCACCGGTGAGACTATAGATCCATAATCCGTTTTCGACACTGTCTGTATTTGCACGCCCACAGCGAGCATTTGTCGATCCGCGGTGGGACTAGGCGGCTCAGAGTTCCATGGATTGCCGTCCGGCACCGCGCGGAAGGGCGTTAGTTGGAAGAAAGTGTTGTCCACGTTCGGGGAGGCCTTTTCTCTTAGGGAGTCGCGGCTGTTAAGTCTGTATGCGGTGGGAGGGGAAGGGAGGGGAAGGAGATTAGGTTACATTAGCGTTCCTTGTTCCTTGCCGGATCTTGGGTGAGGTGGACTCAACGCTGCTAATATCGAGTTGACATAACCTAGAAAGCGAAATGGAAGGCAGGCAGGCAGGGGAGGGATGTGGGGAGAGAGGGGGAGGGGAGGAAAATAGCCATCAGTCACTGGTTCATACTCCTCAGCCAATAGGAATGCCTCGAGGCCACAGCCGAAAGGCAAAACGCGGTCCAAGGGTGAAGAAAACCAAACGCAATACGAAAATAACTCACATTTCCCAATGAGCCAAAAGAAGCCCAGCCAGACATACTTGTTCGGCATCACTGCGAACTGGGGGGAGGGAAAACGTTGTCAAAACAAGGCTCGTTTTAGTCATTTCTGGACATGTCCAAACGAGAACGAAACGCGAGCCTGCCTGAGGCTGGACAGCGCGTTTCACACATACCGTGACTACGATTATGAAGGCAATGAAACTGTGGGGAAGGCAGCATCAGTTCAGCGAAAATCTTTGCCTTTGCGAAGAAAAGACGAGAACCGTGCCCAATGAATTGAGTCGCTTACGCACCTGGTTACGAGGCCCGTGGTCAGACTGTATATCATGAGGGTGCTAATGAGAGAATCCGTCCTATTGAGTTGGAAAGGGCGTTCAGCACTCTCAGTTGAGTGAACATTGGAGCCTAGAGGCGTCACTGACCGTTTAAACCCAGTTCGGCTCTTCATCAGGTAGTAGCACAGCGAGACCGCAATAGTGATGTCGGCAGCTGCTGCGCTTCCCATCCCAGCACTCGTCACCCACTGCGTTGGGTTAAAACCGGAGGCAATAAGAATTCAACAAGCACATAAGAACCTCGCGGCCCGCCTTGGCCTGTCAAAGGCGGCGGAACGGAATTAAGCGCACTCACAATCAGCTTTGCGAACCTGCTCGTATCCACCAGAAGGAACCTATGCGTACAATGTGTCGCGCGTCAGCTCGGACGATCAGCGGGGTCTTTTTTGAATTGAATAGACGCACCCTTGCACTGTGAAGACTGGAGTGGTTGTGAAACTCGGGTTTGAGTAAAAAAAGCATCGAGGTCAGAAGTTGAGAAGAAACACCCACAGACTCCCAGACCTGTCAGAAGGAATGTTAGAGACCTAAATACTTCTGCCATCGTATTGCTGTAACTCACTGAAATGCACGCAGGAGAATATCACCTTTAAGTCTGCTCAGTGGTCACATACGGCGTATCATTTGTCAAAGCTCACTATAGCGGTCGTCAATAGATAGTTTCTTGACACTGACATCATCTCGTCAGACTGGACGCGAACAAGGCCGAATGTATGACGCACGTTTCCAGACTCTGCGAGCGAAGAAGCTGGGGGTACAATTCAGAACGGCCGAGTGTGCATCTAACACCGAGCACCCTACCATTGGACGATCAGGCCTATTAATCCCTGTGTCATTCGACGTCAGCAAGAATAGACGCGACGAGGAAGCTCAGTCGCATACGTTGCAGTCCGTTTGAAGCTACATTGCGCCCTGGATTAAACATATTAACGAGCATAGATGACAGCGCGTCCTCACGTTCATAGCCCTAGGCCAGACGGTCAGATCTTACGATATGTCATGAGCAGGCAACGAGGCTCACCATGTTGATCGGTTGAGGGCAGGCGGGTTGTTGAAGTTGGTCACCAGATAGCTGCAGAAACGCGTCTTTAGTACGACGAATGGCAGCCTTCAATGACCATTTCCTTGAGACTGACCCGTAAAGGGCCGTTGTGCACAGGCACAGGTGGCATGAATCCAACACCCAGAGCGTGAAGACCTGATGGACCCGTTAAAAGCAATGCGAGAAGCGACAAAACTTCGAATGACATACGATCGATTTTGTGAACCAGGAATCATTGGGATAATTCCTTTCAGCCGTTCAGAAATTCCGAATATCGAGAAAATAAAAGGGATTACTTGTAATATAAAAACCTATGGGGCTGTCAGCTTGCTGCTCGAAGGAAGTCAAGGGGCGCTTACGTCTGGAGTAAAGTGACGCCATATAGTCTGCAGGAGTACCTTCGGATCAGTGGTTACCCCTCAGCGATCGACATCGGCGCTTACACTGCACTCGCGACTAGACCAATAAAGGCGGCACCGTACGTCGAGTCTAAACTAGGCTCCATAACCCAAGCTCGAGGGTAAAACTGGTCTTCGCGTCAGTGGGTGCGGGGCGAAGGAAAACGCGCCAGTTTGCACCCCGCATACTCCGAAATATAAACCAACGATGACACGGCGCCGCTTCTGTGAATGTGGCCAAAATGAGGCAGAAAGTCTCTTTCCATAGGTATGTAACCGATGACACTTCCTGGGGAACGCCTTGGTCGATGCACTTTCGAGCATCCTCGCTCCCACAAAAGTCAAAGATCTGTGGAACTGTCCCGGCAACTTCCAGAGTAGAGTGAGTTATGAGAATAAACGGTGGGATACTCGTCATTATAAATAAGCATCCTCGCGAACATCAAGCCCCCTCTGAGCAAACTGCCGGTCCTCTCGCCCCCAGCCGGCAGCAATATAGTCGGACAGCAAAGCACCCATAGGATTTAAAGGTCCAGTAGAAGCCATTCTAAATTAGATCAGTTTCCATGCGAAATTCAAGACAATTGAGAACCAATGCAGACACAAGAAGGAATACGGACTCACAAAACTAATATATACAGCATGCGGTTGATAATAAATTATGCTACAAGTGACCAGGAGGAATGCATGGAAGGAAATTACGCAACGTAAGCAAAGGTGTCTCTCGTGCCATCGACTCGTTCGATGTATTCTTTCTCTAGGAGGGTGTCAATCGCCTGAAAAGCACCGAGGCATGAGCAAAAGGGGTCTTAAACGAAGTGTAATCGGTACCTTCTTGATGTCAGGAATTTTGGGAGCGAATCTTTGCGAGATCTGAGAGATAACTTCCTGTATTAGAGGCTGATTTTTCATCGTTTTCCTGGCTTTCATGATCCTGTCAAAGATTTAGTGGGGAACGCGACTCGGTACCGGCGCTAGAGACTTACCGAACGATTGTCGCCTGGATGACATATTTTCTATCTTCGTCAACCGTCTTCAATACGTCTGTCGATTCTGCCTTCGTTTCGGCTTTGATCGGCAAGTTGAGGTTGACGCGGATTTTCTTCGATTTGAAGTCTGTAATGTGATGGTCAATATGCCTCGGGATCAGGTGCCACGAAGAACGCACTAGGATTGAGGTCATATTGGTCTGTCTCATCATTAATCAGAATCTTTGCCTTCACAAGAAGTGCCAGCACTTGAGAGAGCAGATCCTTCGGAATGGATGTAGCCGTCACGAGTTCCGAGAGGGACAGTGTGTCATTACTGTTATACTGAAGCAGCACAGCCATCTGGTAGGAACTTGTCATGAGAATATACTTTTGGTTCAAGTAGTTCGTCCGCAGTTCATTCTTTGAGTAGTTCCACAACCAAGTAAGCTTGCGACCCGAGTGTTTCATTTGGTAATACTTGGAGAACCGGTCGTAAGTTGGTAGTATCTCTGCCGGAATGACAAACTCATGGCTAGGGGGATTCAGTGGCCAGAAGTTGGTGCCGAGGACCATAATACTGAAGCTGATGTCCATATCGTCGTGGTTCTGCTCCATCCTTGACTTGAAGGAATCAGTCAGATCCTTACTTAGACTCATGTCTATATTGAGATCGTTAAATGCGTTCAACAACGGAGCTAGGACGAATACGTACCCGTGAACATGCGTTGGAGCTTGTTGGTGTATTCGAAACCGCAAGCTTCCTTCAATTTCGAGATCATGCTGGCCTCGCTCTCGTCTGATGCGGAAACACCATGAATCAGGCGCTTAGACAACTTCGTGGTATAGAAGGTCTGGAACACGTCTTTATCCTCGATATACTTGAAGAGGACCATCTGCAATGTGTAAATCAGCCAAATGTGATAGCGGAAAGGCAGAAATATACACACCACACGATTCAGAGCGACTTCAAGATCTTCCTCCTCCGCCATCTTGTTGCTCTTACGCAGCAGTAGATCGGCATGTTTTGCCAACAGCTCTGGAGACTTTGAATTCGACTGCCCCGTTGCAGCGTTTCTGTTGACAAACTCTCGACAAGCCTTGTCGAGGCTGGCAAGGAAACCAGCCTCTCCTCGGAAACTCCTCGTGACCGTCTCCAGGTTCTTTTTGTGCACGTCTAGTAAGGCGTCCACGTAGGCTTTCGGATCCAAGGATTCCGTCCCAGCGCCAGCCTCGCCAACCAACTTCGAGACAGCTGCAAGGCCTGCTTTCTTAACATGCTCCTCAAACCTCTTTCTCAGAGGCTCCAGGCCTTCTGGGATTCTGGATAGTAATGAATACATTCGTTGAAGGTCTTCGTCTTTGTCGTAATCAAGTAAGGATTGGAAGCTGTCCCACATCAATTGCGAGTGTTCTCGGATGAGTACATGCTCGCATTTGCTGATGAGTGGCTTTCTCGTCTGAGTGTTGAGATACCTCTCTACACGATCCTCTTCCTCTCGTAACCGTTCCTCCGCCTTCTTCAAGTAATCGGAGATACTGTTGGAGGCGAGGAAGGACTCGGACTCTTGCTTGTAGTAAATCTCCGTCGTCTCGATGAAGGGATTCTCGAAATGTTCCTTGTAAATGTCGAGACACGCCTTGTTGGTGTCGGTCTCGTCAAGTCCCAGTGATACCAGGGAATCGACAACTTTCTTGACAAGTCCTTGGTCGATTACTTCTCCATTGCGCTGGTTCTCAATGAGACGAAGGATGGCGCTGACCAACTTGGTTTTCTTCTGCTGAATAGGGATGAAGAGATTGTTCTTCCATTGTACCAGCGAGAGCTATGATGATTTTTGACTAGATGCCCTGAAAAGATCTGAGCCATATACTTACAGTATAGACGGGATAAACGCCTTTCCGGCCCTCATCACGTTCTCGTTTCACCCAGTGCCGATTTAGATAGGTGAATAAGCGGTTAATGTAATTGGCGCCTGTGGTATATCTTTGCCACTCAGAGGCGTAGTATCGCAGAAGCGCTTCGTCCTGCAGAGCCTCTGTTTCCTAAGATCGCGCGTCAATGTCGCGACATATTCGTGATAGATTCAGCGCAGACCTCCCGTAAGCCCTTCAGGTGCGTCACAAAGTACCGGATGAGGTTGTTATACAAATCGGAGCCCATAAGATTTGCCCCCGCTGCTGTCGAGGTCAAGATCAACCACACACGAGGCTGCTCAGGGTAACTTACAGCGACCACCCATGCCGATGGCTTCAGACGGCGCGCCGTGCATCTTTGAGGATGTACAGTAGTTGTATGCCACTGTATATAGAGACATGTACTGTATTTCGACGTTAGACAATTAACTTGAATAGAGAATTAGATCGTGATACGCACTTTGGAATACGACACGCCGGTCTGAAGCTTCGTCATAATATGGTCAACGCCCTCCTCTAAGTAAGCCCATGTCGTTGCGAGATCAGCCGAAGCTGAGGGCATCGGAAAGGGGCCGCTGGAGGTCGACATGGTGAGCGGAAGGGAGCAAGGTCCACGCTTGGTGGTGGGCCGTGGCCATGCCTTACAGGTGTGATCGGGGCAAACAAAGTGAGACTAATTTAGGTCTTTGCTATGACCATCATCTATTGCGGCATCTCGTCTAAATCATCTATCTACAGTTTGACGCCAGTATGAATGCTCGCAATACCACCCCAGAGATCTGTCCAAGCACCTCCATCTGCATCTTTCCCTGTTGCAAATCCTGCGTCCCTGATCATCTGCGCAAACTCTGCCTGAGGTGGGAATTTACGGATGGACTCCACAAGGTACTGGTACGAAGCACGGTCGCCCGCCAGAATTGTCCCAAGAAGGGGTATCACGGTGAACGAATACTGATCGTACAGCCTTTGGAACGCGTTAAGAATACTGGCAACTGGGAAAAGGGAGCACTTACGTGCTAAGCAAGGGATTCTCGACGCGACTGAACTCTAAGCACGCGAAAGTTCCTCCTGGCTTCAGCACACGATGTGCTTCCTTGAGCACTGCTGGGATGGACGTGCAGTTGCGTATGCCAAAAGCAATGGTATAAAGATCGTAGGTATTGTCTTTAAACCTCTCTGCTCCGAGGTCTTGAGCGTTCGCCTCATGAAACGATATTTGAGGTGCTACGCGCCTGTCAGATATGGCTAATATGACAGTTACGAATGGCTTACTGTTGTGATACATAGTCTGTTTGAATCGGCGATAGCCTTCTTTCAGCATCTGGGCGTTGATATCCACGACGTCCACGGTAGTTTCCCTGTCATAGTAATTCTCCCTCGCGTAGTCCAATATTCGCAACGCTATGTCACCAGTTCCGCCAGCGACATCAATGCACTTCATAGGACCCTTCCTCCCCGGCCGTAGAGTAGAGACAAACGTGTCTTTCCATAGGCGGTGCACGCCAAAAGAGGTCGCGTCATTCATCAGGTCATATTTTGAGGCTACTGAGTCGAAGACTTCCTTGACGAGCGTTTCCTTCTGTTCTTCTGGCACAGTTTTGAAGCCAAAGGATGCTGTTTTCGGCTGAGTAGTATCTAGATTGGAGGTCTGTTGCCCGACGGAATGGTTCCATCGAATGAAGGAGGTCGCGCGAGGTGCTCTGAGGCGAGCAGCAGTTCTGGTGAGGGTCTGCATGGGCGGAGAAACAGAGTCCGGCTCGATCAATTGAGTTCCCTCTTTGGGAACCGCGTCTTTGCAGAAAATTACCATGACCTCAGCAAACGGCAAAGGGAAAGAAAAGGCTATTGGTATGTTATTGCTATTCTTCAGGGTCTCTGGTACCTAAAAGTATGCTCAGATCTTACAGTAGCTGAGGACTTATCAGAGGGGTCGGATTCTGACTCGGATTTTTCTTCATCAGACTCCGAGTTCTCGTCTTCGAGCTCGGAATCCGAGTCTGAAGATCTTGAGGCATTGCTCGACAAAGCTATTCGAAAAGCCAAGGAAGCCGAAAGGCGCATGCAGTCCTCAAAACAAGATGGGGAGAAGGAGGAGGAGGTCATAACACTAGACAATGATACCCTCAAGTGAGCATCCAAAATCTTGACAGACGTATTTGTTCTAATCCCCTTAGACCCCTACCCAAACTTGATCCAGGGAATTTACCTGCTCCATATATCCAACTTGGAGAGACTCGTTTCGACGGTCCTTCATCAATACGAGATCCAGATGTCGAATTCGCAGAAAAGGTTGCAGGCTCGATGTCAATCCCAGCTCCCCCAATACCCCCACCAGAATTGACGAAGTCAGGAAAGCCATTGACCAAAAAAGAGAAGAAAGAGGTACGTTTGACTTACATATCCTGAACAATACAAAAATGCTTATGAAATTGTAGCTTAAACGTAGGACTGCAGGTCCTGACTGGTTTGACCTACCTGCTCCTCCGGAAGCTGAGCTTCCACGACTTTATCGTGAAGTCGAAGCACTGCGACTGAGAAACCAACTCGATCCAAAGCGTTTCTACAGAAAAGACGAGGGAGAAGGGAAGGGAATCAAGGGCTTACCGAAATACTTCGCTGTAGGTGTTACAACTTTGGACCTCTGGGTCTATCTAATGAGCCTTGCAGGTTGGAACGATCCTACCTACTTCGACGCCCTTTGGTACGCCAAGTGCGGACAATCTGCCTCGCGCAAGTCGCAAGAGGACACTTGTGGAAGAATTAGTGGACGACGCAGAAGCGAAAAGATACGCAAAAAAGAAGTTCGAGGATCTGCAAACCGTGCGTGGGGCGAAGGGGAAGAATACTTTACGGGTCAAGCAAGCCATGCGCCGGCAGAAGTGGTAGTCGACTGTTTCATTGGGTCATCAGACCTTGGGGAGTGGTGGGTCACACGGGAAAGAGTCTTTGTCCACTTCAATACATGCACGACTGCGTTTCAGGAATGCAAAAATTGGAAGCCAATAATTTTGGCATGAGAGATAGTATTGATATCCAAGAAAACTCAAATATCTTAACCCAGCTTGACGCTCTTGACGACTTTGGAAATACCAGACCTCTCTCCACCATACTTTCCACCGCTCTCTGCAAGGCCTCCCTTGTACACGGCCTTCTGAGAAGCGACCTTCTTCTTGGCCTTTTCGTATTTCTCCCTTTTCTTGACACGAGGATTCCGCACGCTCTTTGAACGACGTGGTGTAAGTCCCTTGTTTTTGAGGATTGCTCGAGTGAGCGATCGTGGTCCTGAGGCATCCCCTTCCTCGAAATCGACTCTGTATAAGAGGTCTAAGAGCTTGAAGATGAAATAAGGAATTATTAAAACTTGCCTGGCTGCTAAACCGTGGGCCTCCTCGTACTCCGCCTTCTTTCGCGCCTTTTCCTCCTTGGACTTTTTCTTGACGAGTTCGTAATATTCATCAGGGCTCTCTCCACCTTCATCATCCTCTTCTCTTGAACGTTTGTCACCTACACGAGGCTCTGGCTCCTCGTCATTCAAAGGTTCGCCATACTCATTCTGCGCCCTGATAGCAGCCTCTTTCACCAATTTTGAATCCCGGTCTTTCTTCCTCTCGCGGTAAGGGATGTCATCATCGCCTCCAGCGGCTTGATTTCTAGCACCTTGTCGACGAGCACTTGTACTCTCAATTTTGGATGTGTAGAACCGTAGAGACTTCTTCCGCGCAGTCTTGTCTGCAGCATCCACAGTATGGAGGGCCAAGGCCTCGCCGTACGAATCCTCAGTATCGACATCCATGCGCTTGCGAGATGACGGTTTTGAAGGAGTGAAGTCCGGTTCAACCAGATCGAAAACGGGCTTGACCATGTCAGGTTCCTTCTCTTCCACAGTTTTACGTTTCTTCTTCGGAGGCTTCTTGGCTTTGGGTTCTGGCTGCGGAGTTTCCTTGGCACTACTTTGTCGAGCATCCTCGAGGAGGTCGGCCAGCTCATCAGAGTCCATATCTTCATCGAAGTCCATCTTTGACAGAATATCCTTGTCATCCCATCCGTCCATACCCATGTACATGAACTCGTCTTCGTCGTCTTCCAAGTCGGAGCCAGCAAAGTCAAGGTCCTCAAGAGTCTGAAGGGCTTGCTTCAAGGTGAGGAGGCGCTGCAAGATGGGGTGCGACTGAAGCAACGTAGGTCTCTGGGCGTATTTTGGAGAAGCGCGCAGGTGGAGGTAGAAGGCAAGGACGGTGCTATATGATAGCAGAGTTTCTGAAAGCCAGATTAGAATAATATCACAGGACGGTTGATGGGTAGACAACTCACGATAATGTAAGTGTATCATTCCTAAGCCAGGGTCTTCTTGGTCAAACCTACGATACGAGAAGTGTAAATCACACAAGTGCCAGAAAAATGAAATGAGAATTCACTTTGCTAATCTCAGGCGGATTCTCTCCAAATTTCGTGCTGTGTCATCCCAGTCTCGAGCCAATGCTAACGCCTCCGGGTTAGTTTTTTCTAAGTGGCGCAGTAAGGACTGCTTGTCCGTTGGCAATGTAGGAAGAGCAGAAGGTATAGGCTCCAAGATATCCCTGGCATTTCAATCAGACACAGAGCAGTCAATGAATGATAGAATGGGATCACTCACTCAGGGTCTATCCGTTTTTCTAGTTCTGGATTATCATTTAGACCAAAGTCATCCTCTGTCAATTCTGTTCTCGCTTTCAACTGCAGCCGCTTTGCTTCTTGTTCTTCCAGCTCGTTAGCCTCTTCGTCATCCGAAGCTATGAGATCTGCGTTCGACGAATAGTAAGCAGCCCTTCCACGCCCCCAACCTTCTTCTTCCTCCTCGTCCTCCTCATTCTCGTCGTCTTTCTTCTTTCCCTTTCCTTTCTTATCCTTCTTTGATTTTTTCTTCTTTTTGGAAGACGTATCTTCTGCGACTTCATCCAAGTGTTCCTCCTCGTCAGCTTCTTGATAGTCCTCTTCTTCTGATTCGTCCTCCATGCCCTTGAGAGCGAAGACCTCATCTTCGTCGCCGTCATCCTCGTAATCTCCGTTGTCACCTTCGAGGAGAATTTTATCCCTAGAGTCGTGGACTAAATGTATGTCAGCTTTCAGATAGCAAAGAAATCAATATCTCGGGGCGTACACTGGTCTTCTTCGTCCAACTCGATGTCATCCCGTGTATTCCACTTTTCCATTTTCGCATCACCGCGCTTAAGGGGTTTGGGCCTGGATTTACCACCATGGCTCTTCTTGCTGGGTCGTCGGGCCATCTATACAATGCATATTCCTCGTAAATGAGTTCTGAAAGCCGCGTGCATGATATAAAGATTTCAAACCTGAGATAGGATTGTGAAGCAGAGTTAGGATTTCGGCAATGCATTGAGCTAAAATGTTGCTCGTGGTCACATGATTCTAAACTATCTTTAGCCGTTAGCGACTTGCGTCTAGCTCCTTCAGAACCACGGAGGTTGAGTAAAAAGGCTTATGGAACTACAACGACGAAGGCGTTTCTCGGAGTAATGTGGACGCTCGTAGCACATTACAACGCCCAAGATCAACCAAGGCAAATTTTCCGTGATAGAAAAAAGACAAGGGACGTGTGCGAAAGTAAATGGGGATTTGGAAGGTAGATTTGAGTCAGAATTTTGCACACAAGCAACCACGCCTTGCCGTAATAAAAAAGGCCTGAGTCATTCGATTCAACTACAAGCGAAGGGTCCCATTGAATCATAATGCGTCATGGATGGATGGGGTCTCGTCCTTTATCTTCTGCGCTCCGCGAGGACCTCGGGAATTAGAAAGGATGAGGAAAATAACAACATTACGAAAGTCATTTCCGACAACAGGTGAACTAAGCTAGAAGTAAGCCAAAACCCAATTGACGTCGGAGCCTGCTCACGACAATGAAAGCCTCAGACCCCAGCGAAGTTAATCAGGAATCTCGGCATAGTTAGGGCGGGGTATTTGCCATTAACTCATGTGAGATATGAGCGCCGGCTCTGACTGCGGCTGTCAAGTATGAATGAACGTGACCAATCCTAGTAGTGCAATCTGAATTCAAAAATCAGATAAGAAAGACAAGAAAGTACGGAGAACATACTGCTTCTCATCCAGACCCACATGAAGAGTCAGGAAATTAAACGCCGCTTCTGTCATACATCCTCATTTCCCTGGTTTGCTCTTCGTATCAGATGATGAAGCTCTGTAAATAGCGTAGTCAGCTTGAATGGGGTATCAAAAATTGCCATAGGCCAGACATACTCGGGAATCGTATTCTTCATGATGGTCAGCGGTCCTGAAGAAGCGGCGCTGACCATTTGGCGCTCAATTGACTTGTTAATCTTCGCTGTCAATTCCTGGAGGGGAATAACGAGTCATTAATGAGCGAGATCTGGAGGGAGTCTATTTCAGAAAGAAAACAAACCTTCTTCATGGCAGCTTGCTTGACTAGGATCGGCTTTTTGGGAGCAATTGCTCGTTTGCCCTTCTTTGTATTAGCAGCAGCTTTTGCGGCATGTCGACTGTTATTTGAGGCTTTCGCTTGAAGACCTTTTGTTTTTCCTTGAGCCATTAGGGATTGGTATAGAGACAAGTACTTTGGGTGTTGTCAAGATAGATGCTTGGAAGAATGAGAGCCGCACGGGAGTGAGATGGTCGTAAAAGATGAAAGTGGATTGGTGCAACTCGCAAGGCGGCGATGAAATCTAGAGCAGGGTCACGTGGACATGTGAACGACGAGTCCCGCCGCCAACCGAGCGTCGACGACTGCATACACAGTGATCAAAACCCTATTACATCCTCTGGGGCAGCAGGCAGAGGATGCTAACGTCTGCTCCTACCATGCTGCGTGTGCAGCGCACAATTTTGGTTGGAAAAGTGACGCACGACTCCTATGCCCGTGGCCTTTACTGACGTTGTGTTTTCTAGCGGGCATACCATGACCTAGTGACCTTGCCAGGTAGCAAACCCGTCATCTCTTCAGGACCTCCGGGATACAGCGCAGTCTCTGGTCATAGAGTCACTGTGTTTGGATGCACTGGTTTCCTTGGAAGATACCTCGTTTCCAAACTTGGTACATTTGCCTATCTCGTGTGTGGGGCGTTTGGCTGAACTCTTGATGGTGAACAGGAAAGATGGGCACTCAGGTCATTGCCCCGTATCGTGACGAAGACGAAGCGCGTGTTTTGAAGCCTATGGGAGATTTAGGCCAGATTGTCCGAATGGTACGAAGCCCTTGGATTTTGCAGGGCATCTCTGACGCGAGGAAATGATAGGAATTTGATGTCCGGGACGAACAAACAATCGCTGAGGCTATCCGACACTCCGACACTGTTTACAATCTTATAGGAAGGAACTACGAGACCAAGTACATATTGCCAATTTGTTCCTCAACCTTTGACTAAAAACATTCTCTTTCCAGGAACTTTGATCTTAGGGCAGCGAATGCCCTCAGCGCAGAACGAATTGCGAAAATCGCTGCCGAATACGGTGTTCCCAATTTCATTCAAGTCTCTCATCTCTCTGCCTCCAAGAGCTCCCCTTCCAAGTTCTACCAGGCCAAAGCCGAGGCTGAGGAACGCGTCAAGGCTGTTCTCCCTACCGCGACCATCATCCGCCCAGGTCCTATGTATGGGTACGAAGACAAGCTTCTGAACAACATAGCAGGTCAGTAACTTATGTTTCCGGAAATTTATTTCATCGACCCTGAAGCATTCTCCTTAAGGCTGGCCAATCTGGTGGAAATTAAACCACGCTCAAACGAAAATCCGACCTGTGCATGTGAGTAATGACATGTCTATACGGATTTATTGTTATTAAAACGACCCTTATTTTTGCAGGTGCTAGACGTCGCGCAGGCGTTAGCGAACTTAATGTCGCGTCCTGTCCCTTCAAAGACGCTTAACCTTCCAGGGCCTTCCACGTTGTCCTATGAGTATCTTCTCGATCTCGTGTCTTCCGTAACGCTGCAGCCACCCTCCCGAGCACCCGTTCTCCCTAGATCCGTGGCTACCTTGATTGCCAGATTGGGTCAGAACGTGTGGTGGCCAACCCTCAGCCCCGACGAGGTGACCAGAAGGTACATCGACGACGCTGATCTTCCTGGGGATTGGGATGTCGTTGGCGTTGAGCCCTCGGAGATTGAGACTCATGCTATCACATATCTTCGCCGCTACCGTTCAGCGTGAGTCAGGCTTTCTTTGACACTGCAGTAACTCCATAGCTGATGGATTTTTTGCCCTGTAGGGAAAATTATGTGCGGCCTGTTATCTTCCCACCTCGCCCATCAGCTGTCGTGGTGAGTCTCGCCGCTTACGAGAGAGTGTTGACAGTGCATTGACTTTCAAAAATCGTGTTTTCCAGGCTGAAGAGTATTAGTGTAATGGGTGCAGTGTTATAATTAGACTTTATAAACAAGATTCTTGTGCCTGGGAGTGTCCTCTGCTGCAGATAATAGACTTGCGCAGCAGCAGAAAACCAAGTCTCACACAAGAAGGATTTGCACATGGCGACGTCAGAGGGGAAAGAGGAGTGGAGGTTATCCTAGAGGTAAGAGGCAGTCATGAGAACTGGAGTACAAATGCTGGAGAGTAGAGTAAGGTAATATATATGCTAGTCGGGGCCCGTGAGCAGTCCAGCTTCAGAATCCAGGTGGTACTAGGGCTTTTGGTTGGTTCTCTGAACCAGGCTGGGGATATAAAGATGGGGCCATCATCTGGAAAAGGAATGCAGGGGTCAGAAGACAGGTAAACACGGAAAACTCCAGACAACTGACCTGCTGGGCTCCCTGCTGCTGCTCCATCATCTCTTTCTCCTGAGCGACAATCTTAGCCTCGTCCTCGACCACGAGAGCTAACGGGAGGCCGACGAGAAGAGCTGACGTGGTGACTACCCACACAATGTTGCCAATGACTTTTGAGCTCTTTTTGACGAAAGAGGCGGTCTTTGAGAGGCGCGTGGAGATGCTGTGTCTGGTGGTGGGTGGGACGATGTCCTTGAGGGCGGCGAGGCGGTCAAAGAAGGACTCGTCTACAGAGACCTCGGAGTCGACTGAAGAGAGTGACGCGGAGCTGGACGTCCGCGACGACGACGAGGAGGCATACGGGGAGTTGTGCTCCTTTTCTTCGACAATTTCAACTTTGACCATGATGTGTGGGCAGTGTGAAGAGGCGTGACCCAAAAAGGACGGTGACGGCGGAGGGTGTGACTGCGCGGTACCGGGAGGCTGGTTTTTACGACATCGGATCCGGAGATAGCTACTTACATAAGCATCAATGTAACAGATTGTGTTGTCCCTGCTTTGCCCAGTCCCTATATATACCCTGTCCATTAAAGCTGGTTCTCCCCCGAGTCTGTCATGCAGCACGACATCCACTATCCCAGCCATGCCCAGCAGCAGCAAGGTCGGTTTCGGCGCTGTTTTATTCGGACGCCATCGCTCATGGGTTTCTAGGGCTTGTGCTCCCCACACCGTCCATGCAGAACCAGATGCATGAGTTAGCAAAGACTCTGCCACCACCCCGCAAACAAAATACAGCTTGTGACGCCTGCAGGTCTGCCAACCAATTGGTCTCACTGCGTCATGCTCATATCACGCTCCGTATAGATCTCGCAAGGTCAAGTGCAATCGGCTGCCCGGTCAGGACAAGGTAGAGTACATTGTGCGACTTTTCTAATCACTGGCTGATATCTTGTTTTCATTTCAGTGCCAGGTATATGTCTCTTATCTCCGCATGGTTGACCCTTAATCTGACGCGCACACAGCATTGTTTGTCAAAAAACTATCCCTGCACGTACGAATCTCTCTCCGCAGCTGTCCTAGCCCTCGTTCTCAACCTTTCTCAGGCACTATGTACAACAAGCTACCAACGAAAAGAAGCGCAATAATGCCGTTAGTCGAAGACCAAGAAACCTCAGTTCCTCGGGCTCAAAGTATGTGGGACCTCCTTCTTTGACCCTGTCGACGGAACCGCCCCAGTGGCGGTGGTTCTTTGAGCAGTCGGAAGCTTGCACGCCCAGATATTGACTAATTGTACCCAGTTCATCATCACCCGTTCCTCCAAAATTGTGTGTAAAGATTTCCTACTCGCATACCCGATCTCATTGGACCGATGGGACAGCGTACCTTCCATACCCGAAATCCAGCCCCAGTCTCCTCAGCCCATAGCCACTCCTCAACACGATGTACCTCTGATGGTACGGTATGGCTTCTACCCTCCACTTACGCTGAATACACCGACGCGAGAGGTTCTTCGCTTCGTATTTGCGCCACCAGACCAGTCAACGTATGTCCCCACCATACCATATGTTTTAGCACGCGCTTACTTCTCTATCAGGGGGTCTTTACCATTCACCTTTCCACCTCATCATGTCAGCTCACCATATGATGCATGGGGTGAACTGGCTTCGAAGTTGGAGGATGAGAACTTCAGATCTGAGTACGTTTATCTTTCTCACATTTAGCATTTCGATGCAATTACTGCCCTCCGAGGCTTTGCCACCATTCTTTTGAAAGACTTCTGGGCTATCTCTGAAGCTGTCCATCTCGTCTTTTTGGCTTTTCGGCCGCCAGCGCGTTCATTTGAGCTGACATTCTCCTCTTACGAATTGCAGATTCGCTTTAGACCTCGTGGAAGTCTTCTTTCAAATAGTGCATACGCGTATCCCCCTTCTTAATCCCGAGCAATTCCGAACACGGCTTCAGTTACAGCCTTCAGCAATGCCAACTAATGCTCCTCCACTACATCCAGCTCTAGTGGCGACCGTTCTTGCCTGGGGCACTAAGTTTTCTGAGCACCCTCTCCTGGCTGCAGATCGTCGACGTCCAGGAGGCCAAAGTCTACTGGCAAAAACTCTCATAGATAGAGCTCGAGATCTTGCAGAAGCTCTGAAAGTCCATCGCATCCCCTCATCTGATCATGTGGTCATCTCATTACTTATTGAGCCACTGCAAAATCGTGAGTTGTTTTTAGTGTCAACGGCCACCTATAATTAATTCAGCCACGTTGCAGAAAATCCGGATGACCCCAATGGTAATTCCCGTCAAAAATTAAGCCATGATAGACCCTAACATGTCGTAGGATTCCATGGTTTCTGGCTTACTTCTGCCATGCGACATTTGCTCGACTTGGGGGTAAGCAGGCCATCTTCTTTTATCTCCCAAGTGCCTTACCGTCTTTTTTTCGTAGATCAATCATAAATCCGTCATGGCCAACATTCAGGATCCAGAAAGCCGTGGGACCATGATATTTGCTTGGTGGATGACATGCATTTGTGACGCGTATGCCTCGGCATATTATCGACGAAAACCAGTACTGGATGACGACGACTACGATATCGACTTTTACACTGCCGACCCGATTAGTGCGGATATGACTGATGGGCAAGTTGCCCCATCCCCTAGGGAGCAATTGGAAGTACGAATTCCTATTCTATCCTGACATGATAAGTGTTGAATCTGACGACTTCTTTTTCGACAGTTTTTGGTATGTTCTATCCGACAAGAGGGCGGGCTAGGCTTCATGATTCTTCTCATTGATAGGGTTATTACCGGGCCGCACACTCGCTCGCACGAACTGCGCGCCAGATGTCAAGGCAATTGTGGCGACCTGCTACTGACTCTGATGGCATCCCGTTCGATAGCCTGTGTACGTTTGCCAATGCGCTGACTGAGTGGAGAGACAAGTACCTCAACTTGGTCGGCGTGCCGAGTAATTTTGAAGGGGAATGGGACTTCGTATCAGTACGTCGTTTGATAAATTCAATCGTAAGATTGTCTCTTATATCATGATTTTTCTTTAGGCCGTATCATCGTGCTCTAGCGACGCCACTTATCATGTCATGTGGATTATCTTATTCAACGCGTTGGACGACTTCGGCGTCAAGGAATTAAACACGGGCATTGGCATGCCCCATAACCACCTAGAAATCGACGCGGTCATGCGGAAAGTAGCGGATGAGGCTTTACACGGTGCACTGCGCATATCAGGCCTCGCAGGCGTACTGACGTCGAACGGCTACCTTGTGAGTCCGAGATTCAGATCCAGCTGACTCTGTAGCTTATCACTCATCAACCCTTCCTTCCAGCGCCTGGATCCGGCCGTCATGCACATCAGCTGCATCCTTGCAGGGACGCTGCTAGCACGCCTGGGTCGCCCAGAAGTGACCAACTGCATCGCCGGGCTGAAGCAATACAGCTACGCCTACGAGGAGGCAGGTGATCAGGCGAACGAGATGAACCGCCTCTTCAACAGAGTGCGGCTGGGCGAGCTGGAGCTGAATCATATGGCGAATATCGCCCCACGGATGCAAGGCGGGTCGTCGTCCTCGTCACCGCATTCGCATCACGGACATGCCATGGCTGTGGACGATTCGATGCTTGACAGACCGAATGGAATGTCGACACATGTACGTCAAGTTTATTTCTTTCTTTCTTTTCTCTCGTTCTATCCATCCATTCGATGCTAGCCTCTTTGCTTTCCTTCCTTCCTTCTATTCTTACTACGCATGACGCTGATGCTGACCTGTATTCTCGCAGTCAAACTTTTCGTCGACCGCTGGAAATTTCTCCAAGCCAACCATATATGGTTAATGATTCACTTTTGATCGGCCGCCTCTTTTCCCTGAGCCATCCTACAGGGATACACATTTGACTGCTGCCCGCTAATTTATCTCATGCCTCTCTCATGCCCTTACCTTTTGTTTCGCTGATGCTGTTGCTGCTGTTGTAAAGCCTGCACTGCTTTCGTTGTCCTGTCCCACTTCACTTTCCATTGCCATCCGTTCTTCGGATCCACAACTTTCCTTTTTCTACCTGATCAAATGTATCTGCTTCCGTTATCTGTTTTTGTTTTGTTCTTCTGATTCCGTGTGTTTTATCTTTTTCCTCTCCCTTACGACGGACCTCTAATTTGGCTGCGCTATTTCATTTCATCTATCTCAACTCGAATCTAACCAATCATCATTTTTCTTGGTTTAGTTTCTGTTTCTTTCTATGCACGCTTTTTTCTTCTATTCTTTTGTTATCGTCCTTCACGACCATGACAGCACGTTTGAGGTGGGACGGACGTCAGCTTCACAATTGTACTTTCTCTTTTATCTCTCTTCCCTTTCACCTTTTCCGTCATGTAGATTTCAAGCACAAGATGCACCCGCCGGATCCCATACCCTTTCCCTGTATGTAGACAAGACTCGCAACAAAAACAGAATGACCAAACCAAAGTTTCCCTGCTCTCCTTTGACATTTGACAAATGCAAATGAATGAACCTTCGACGTGGAGCTGTTTGCAAGCTGGATGACTATATTCAGATTTTATGGTACAATTGAAACTTGAATGCGACTATGCAAAGAGAAGAATGCGTGAATTGGTGTCTGACTCGACACGTGTAACGTCCGAATGTGAGGAACCGGAGACGTGGAAAGGTAGGCTATGGAGACATTTGGATTTGGAGGAGGTTGGAGATTAAAGATGCAGATACTAATGAACCCAAGGACTAGGACAAGGGAGGGAGCTCGGCAGTCCTGTGAAAGGAGGAGCATTAATACAGGAAGTATCCATGTCCGTGGAAGTGGAAGCAGAAGTGAGAAGAGAAGTTCAAGAGTTTGGCCATTGGGTCACGGTGGGGTATGGGTATGGGTATGGGTATTTGCCATCGGCACTGGGCACTGGGCATGATCAGAAGCTACCAAAGCACCTTGTGTCCACGCCGAGGGCCATAGGCACCAATAATCTGGCGCAGCTCAAGGTGTCCCCGTCCTGTGCTCTGCTTTGCTTTGCTCTGTACTTCGAATTCGTCCAATGAATAATGGAAGCGCAGATCATTTTCATGCGTATGCTTAGCGAGTGGCTCCGAGCTCGATCCTCGATCGGAGCGGCAGAAGCAGAAGCAGGGCTTAGCAGGTGTATCGATGGAGAAGGGCTCCGAGTGCCTGAGTAAGATATCGATCGGTCGGACGGAAGCAAATGGACACGGACACGGACAAAGAGACAAAGGACGAGGATATCGGTCGCGGGCGTCGGGCATGTGGTAGGATGGATCAAGACACGTTGGCCAACTGCGTGATAAATGCTAAATGCTAGATGCACGATGCATTGAACGGAATGAAAACACTGCATGCGAAAAAAGAGGAAAGAGCAAAGTCTGGTTTTGGGCCAAATTGCAAAGTACTATGTAGAGTAAGTAGTAGGAGATGAAGAGGTGGATCGTACAATTACATGATGGATCGCTATGATCAATGTCGACGAGATGCAAACAGTGGTTGCGCAGTGTCATTGGACTGGAATCTGGAAGGGGGTAGTTGCATGAAGAGGCAGTGGAAGGGCTAGGGCTATAGATGACAGTGCAAAGTGGAAGTGGCAATGGGAGGAATCATGGTCTGGTATGATGACACTGTCGGGAGGGTATCGTCCCGGTACGAACAGGCTTCGAGCAAATGAGAAGATGAGAAATGGCTACATAATGTGGTCGTTCAAAAGTACCTTTTGGTGGGCTGCGCAAATGTCGATGCAAAGAAGTGGCAAGTGGGTAACGGCAAGGGATAGTGCAGGGCAAGGGGTCATATGGTCGTGACGTGCAATGTCAGAACGAAGAGCGTCCAGAGATGAAGATGGAAGATGGAGATGCTACAGTGCAAACGAAGAATGATACGTGAGAGAAGCAGGGAACCCAAAGGAGGAAGAGTGAGAGGAAGGAGGGCGAGCGAAGCCATCACGACCTCCGGTCATACGACCGATGAAACGGAATCCCGCTCGCATACTGGAACAGCGCGCACTTGACATTATGCAGCATCTGCTTCTCCTCCGTCTTGAGCAGGTCCTTGTCCTGGCACTTGGCGATGAAGGTGATGACCGTGTTGATGGCCAGCTCGGCCTCTGCGAGCGTCGGGTTCTCGACGTCCGCGGGGCCTTTGTAGCCGCCGGGGGGGATGTACATGCCCTGGCCGTAGTACGCGCTGTAGTCGGGCACGGGCTGCGGCTGTGGGGAGTGTTGGATCGCGGTGTCTTGGGGGGTGGGCTGCTGCTGCTGCATGTGGAGGGAGGGGTCTTGGTGCATGGAGGAATCGAGGGCCAGAGGGGATTGTTGGGGCGGGTGATCTTGGGCCGGAGACCAGTGTTGGTTGGTCACTTGATTGTCTGAGCGCGGGACGACGTCATCGCGGACCTGAGGGAGTTGTGAGGAGGAAGAGGCGTTGGTGGACGGCGTAGGCGGCGGTCGGTCGTAGGTGAGGGTAGACCGCGAAGGGGACTCGACGGCAGTGCTCTCGGAGTTGGAAGCACGCTTCTCAGCCTTGAGCCATTCCCCGCGACGAATCTCGTGACGGTGCTTGAAGTTCTCGATCCACCCGGAGCTGCCTTTGAACCTGTCCGAAGATATGCGGAAGCCCTTGGCAATTTCAAGGGCACGATCGCGAATGAGGTTGTCGGTGATGTTGGTCCCGTTGTCGGACCACTCCTGGAGGGACTTGAGCATCTCCCATTCCACCTCTGGGAACTTGGAGGGCCTGGGGAGACGCGGTGTGAGAGGGCGAAAGGGAAGACAATAGCTGCCACTTTACCTGTGCTTGGAAGACTGTTCGTTGGACTCGTCATCTTCGTTTATGTTGAGCCATCGTTCTTTGGCCTTGAGAATCTTGCTTATGGTGCTTCTCTCGACACCAAACTCGTTGGCAATGTCCTCCTGGCGAGCGTTCGGGTGGTCCTGCTGGTACTGGCAGATCATCTTGCGATCGCTGTCGCGCAGACGCTGCTTGCGGTGGTTGGCCCTGGTGCGGACGGGGCCGGTGCGCGCGGGGGGCGGGGGCTCGAAGCCATGGGAGGAGTGGGAGCCCGAGCTGTGGGCAGGGGACGGCGCGCGGGGACGCTGGTGGTCGGCATTGCTGCTGGCTCTGGGGCGGCCGGAGATGTGGTACGGGGAGAACATGGAGACGGGGGTCGGCGGCAGCATCGGGTCCTTGTGCCGGTCCAGATGGAGGCCGGAGGTGTTGAGCTGAGCAAGCAGTGAGCAGGGGCTACGAGCAGAGAGAGGGAGAGACAGACATCAGAGTACGACGCGTGCGGGGCTGCTCGCCCATTTGTGGATCGCCGCAATTTAGGGAGCGTCGGCCCGGCGTTCGGCCTCAGTTGCGGCTGGTAGCTCTCACTGATGTTGTACTCAGCGAGCATCTGCTGGGGTCGCGGCAGTGGCGACGGGTCCGAGGGGGCTGGCGAGGGGTATGAGCGGTACAGAGAGCCCTCGGGTACGTATGCGCTGGTCAGGTACCACTGGCTGCTGCCGTATGTCTGGGGATGGGCATCCATCGGAGAGTAGCTCCCATTCTCGTTTCTCCCTCTGTTTTATAAACTTTGAAAGTCTTCGTCTATTTTTTCCCTTTCCGGTCGATCCCTTCAATTTGGTCATCGCTTGTTTGTCCCCTGCCTCCTTGTACTTTTCGACATTTAGCACACCTCTCTTGTCCTTCGTTGGCAACCGCTTGTCCCTGCCTGTCGTCCCTCGCCAACTCAGCGACAAATGTCTGTTCGTCGCTCCGCCCACCGCTTTGCCCTTACGACATCCCTCGCTTGTTTCTTTTCTGCCCTGTCCGATCCGCTCCCACATCTTCCTCCTCTTTCGTCGCCCAAATCTTGCTATTTCTCCGTTGAATCTGGCTTCTTTCCCCCTCCTGCCTTTTCGCGGCATCAATAGCCTTCCAGTCGTGTTCACGTCCATCCACACGCGGCTCCCATCCTGCACCCTTCTTTCCTCTCGATACCACTATTCTCAGGGCATCAAAACGCCATAGCCCAACTTTATTCTTTCCTTCTTGTTTTCTTCCCCAAGTACGCCGTTCCTGATCCTTCAGTCTCCTTCTCTCGATTCGTCGACTCCATTTCCTTTCCTCCGGCGTCTTCATAGGCCCCCCGGCCCACCTTTTCCTTTTCCCGGCTCGTGTCTCCCTCCTTTTAGGTGGGAATAGTTTGATGAATCAGTTCCTATCTTCCCTCGGAAATGAATGTCTCATGTCGCTGACCTGCGACAAATACACCCATTGACCTAGCGGACACTTCGAGTCCCTTGCTTTCAGCGTCACGGGTCCGCTCCTCTGTCCGATGCAGCGCCTGTTAGCTCCTTTTAATGTCCTACTAGGAAGGAGCGACATGTCTAGATACCCGAAGCGACCGTTCGCCATTCTGTCCATCGAGCCGCTAAATCTCTTTTTCTGCCTCATTTCCAAGAACATCGATAAGCGTATATTTGGACATTTCCGACGAACTTCTTGGTCCCATCCTCCTGCAGCCCTTTCCGTTTATTCGGTTCCGTTTCACCTACCAGGCTCAACTTACAGTTTCAGCAATACAATCTTCAAGTTTCGCTCGCCACCATCCTGTCTTTCTCTGGGCCCCATTCAACTCTTATTCGCGAACTTTGTTTGACGTTGATCATATTTCGAAGCCCCGATGCACTAGTCTAGAAATACGCCTTTTCTCATTCGCTCTGCACATCTTATTTTCGATGATCGGTACCAAGTCGCCAAACGTTCGTGTGCGTGTTCTCATTCCAGGACTTACCCTGTATCTTCGCATGCCTGATTCGGCGTACACCCCTACATGAGTCCATTGGCGCGTCGCACGAAGTATGAACGCTTCTTTTGTTTCGCGAGCTAAGGTTTGAGAGAGGGACGTTCCGTATGCACTTTTTGACTTTTTCTCGTGGTCCAACTCCTTAATGAACGCCTCCCGCGAGCTCGCTGTTTGAGCGGCCTCATGCGAGTGCCTTCACGGATGCAAAAACTCAATGGTACGCAAACGATCGCTCCAGCCTTCGCGGAGTCAAATTTATTCCTGTCAGCGACCTGTCCACCTGCTTCCCCGCAAGAGGCCTATCAAGTCCGAATTAAGTACCGTCCTCACTTGTTTTTCTGATGTGGGTGCTCAAGAAATAGCCGACTTCCTTATCCTCGCCATCTTCGCCATACGGAGTCTCGACTGCTTGATTCCTATCGTCCCTTTAAGCCCGTATTTCCCTGCGGAACATGCTCTCACCTGTCCTTATGTATTGAGCGATTTCTCAACTCGACATTTCAAGTGACCTCCTTCGGAGTTACAAGGTTCTCAAGCGCTGACAGGTGACAATGCGCGTTGCAGGCCCTGCAAGCACGTGCGCATGTTTAGGGATTTAACTATACTGCCTCGTTCCTGCGACTGCGCAGCGCCTTGCCTTCGCTGGGTTCTAGTCAGGCAGTCCGATCGTCCTCTCTCTACCACGTGAGGTTGATATCCAACACTACGGAAAGAGTCTCGAACGGAGGTTTCTGGTCGACTGCTGCCAAATCGGAGGTTCTGCCATGGATCCGAAATCTCTCGGCGGAGTGGTACCAACGCCTATGCCATGATCTATCTGCACACGCTGCCGCCACGATCGATCGTAGGGGTGAATGTTAGGGCTGCTTTTTGAATGATGTAAAAGCTGCTAGGGCTCGGGTGTAGGTTTAGTGGGTGGTAAATTTGGCTGGGAGAAGAGAAGACGAGTACGTTCTGTGGAATGCAGTCTGGACGCGCTCTGCATTTATCACTGACGTCGTCAGATAGCACCACTGCGGTCCTTGGCGTCGGCCATGGCTTGGTATGCCCACCGAGGCACTGATATATGACTGTGGAGTCTGTGCGCATGATCTGATGAACGACTTCACGAAGCAAGAGCTAGAGGCCTGGAAGCTCGCGGAGTTGCGGTTGGTGTGAGTGAGTTGAAGCTGTTTCCGACCTATAAATTCGTCGCTCTAGACCTCTGTCAGATAGAATTTTGTGAGTAGGGATCATAGAGCGGGGTGACGGGAGCAAAAGCTTGTCAATGTCTGGTCCCGGAAAAGCGTTCGCAGAGCGAGCTGGAATAAGTTTACCACGAAATCTTAGATTGGGATCTAACCCAGCGAAACCCGAGGGTGCAGACCGGTACCAGAAACTGTATTAGATCCTGGTATCGTCTTGAACATTCGCGGAAGAAAAGGGTCCCCTCATGTCCAGGCAGCCCAGTACCGTAGTCTTGTGCCGCTGGACACATGGCTTTTGACTTGTGGGCGATCTTACCAGACCTGCCCTGCATGGCCAGGCGTAAAAATAGCTTGCACCCTCGATTTCGGTATGTGGGTACATACAGGCTGTTATATTCAATGTTAGTATATAAAGATAAGGCCCGCATCGCAAATGCCTCATTTTCTCTCACCTGGGAGGAGTGTCCTTGAGAACGTGCTCGCCCCGCGCCGTTGCCGTTTTGTGTTGCCCGAAGGAGGAAAATCCCGAAATGACGATGCTATTTCAGGGACAGCGCACGAGATAGCCGCCGGTCCAGATATCGCGGGGGTTGAATGGCCCGATATACCGGGTATTGATTTCCCACGATGGCTGGGGACGGAAGCTTTTGCCGCTTTGGCCGAAGGTGTGATTGTGATTCTCTGTCTGGAACCATGGTCTGTCGCGCCCTCCCGCAGGGCGCCCTCCGCCCGACTATCGTGATAAACGCGCGCTTGAGAAGCAGGATACGAAGAAATGCGCTGGCTTGAGTCTTCAGCAAGAACCTGAGGCCGTCGGTGCGATTCGGGACCTTACCCTCCCCTGCGGGACATCTCGGATAATGGAGGGTCTATAAAACCTGGGCGAAGCGGAATGAAACAGGACGCACCAAATTTACACTGCCTTTTCAAGCCTAGTCTTGGGTCAAGCTTATACCCTTCCCTTTGAATCACTCGCCCTCTCTGTCGTTCATCGATAGCGATACGATATGATACGGACCTCGTTGATCAAGAGCGCCCAGCCTGTGATGAAGCTCAGGCTGGTACCTGGCTTGACGGCGCAGAGGGGTACTTTGATCCTTGTTGGGTCATGCCATCGTGATTTTGCTGGTGCTAGACAGTTGTCGACAACTTCTGTTTCGCGGAATGGGGAATTGACGTCGAAGTTGGCTCACCAGGAAGCGACTGAAGGACACAAACGTAGGTTTGCTGCAATTGTTCTTTGTATTCTTTGGAACTTACACCTTTGCAGAGGACATCCCTGGAACTTCGTCGCACACGCCTTCTCAGTTGACCAAGCCTGATGCTGTGAGCACCGTCCCAGAGATGGTGCGCGGTGATTGGGTTCTGTTCCATCCGGTGTACTCCACCGACGAACTTAAGGCTGTCCGAGTGAGTGTACTTTTCGTCGTCATTGAATTCTTACCTTTGTTTCTGACACGTCGTTCACCTCTAGGTCCTACACCGCGAGACGAAAACCTTCCCAGACAAGATAGCCTATGGTCTCGTCAAGTTTGCTCGTACCATCTTCGACTGGGTGGTTGGGTACAAGCACATCGACAAACCTCCTGCTCCTGGGATGACTATCGAAGAGCTACGCAAGGCCGGTTACTTGCTTTCTGAGAAGCAATGGCTTGAGGTAGGTCGGGGATAGCCTATTTGTAATATTTGACTTATCTCTGACGTGTTACCCTACCAGCGTTTTCTCTTCCTCGAAAGTATTGCAGGCGTGCCCGGAATGGTCGCTGCTACGCTACGTCATCTTCAAAGTCTCCGGTTGATGGTAAGCCTTGTCCAATGATGTCCACTTCGCATTTGCTGATGTATATCTCAGCGCCGGGACAGCGGATGGTATGCGACGCCATTGTGGTCTCTCTACCTCCATGTACTGATCAAATCGTAGGATCCATACGTGCTTAGAAGAAGCTGAGAACGAAAGGATGCATCTCATGTGAGTTGGTTACTCCACTCAGCCTCATCGCCTCTCATTGATTTCTCAAGGACTTTCATGACCCTTCGACGACCTTCGATGTTCCTACGCCTTCTGGTTCTGGGGGCTCAAGGCGTCTTTTATAACCTTTTCTGTGAGTCATAACCATTTGCTAAATCAGTCGTCTTAAGCTCACGACTCGCGCTCCAGTTTTATCGTACCTGGTCTCCCCCAGGATTTGTCATCGCTTCGTCGGGTATTTGGAAGAAGAAGCAGTCACAACATAGTAAGCCGAATGTTTTAAACAATGTGATTCGGCATTTACCTCGAGGTGTAGCACGCGTTGTATCGCCGATCTTGAAGCTGGTAAAATCCCTGAATGGTACGTGGGACTCGAGTACAGGACATCTGCCTGGTCACTTATACTTCACATCTGCAGGACCAATCACCCGGCACCAGAAATTGCGATTGACTACTGGCGTCTTCCCCCGGACGCCAAACTCCTGGACGTGATTTATGCTGTGAGATCGGACGAGTCCACCCATCGTTTCGTCAATCACAGTCTTGCCAACCTTAATCACGCTACGGATGTCAATCCTTTCGCCCTCCGCGAACCTGATATGCACGTCAAGGGCGCAAAAATCGAGTGCGTCGAGCGTCTTTCATTCTGTCGTCATGGGGTTTTGAACATTGTGTAGATTTGACCGCTCCGAATCCGAACAATATGTTATCGAGTCCCATGAAATCATGCAGCAGCATACCCAGGAAATACGTGAAATGCAAGCGAAAGAAAACGCGCAGTAATCATGGACGCCCATCAACGTCAAGTCAAAAGTATTTGTATCGCACCTTCTATTGTATCAGTTACTCCTTGTATACTTATCTATCTACTCATCCCCTCTCACGAATCATTATAGAGACATCCTTACGAACAGTATTTAATACTATGTAGCATATATGTTCTATCAGTGGAATTGCACCGTCTTGTCCTTTGCGTCTCATTTGCCATCCTTCCTCATGGACTAGCTCTTGGCTTCATCACTACTCAGGTTTCCACCGTGAGTCATATCTTGCTTCCATCCTCCCTCCATCCGCATATCAGAGTTGAGCGCGCCTCCGAAATGTCAGCCTTTGACTCATGTCGGTATTCTTGGCCAGATGGCCCCACGGAGGACCCCGAAGCACCTGCGACGCGTCTGCGCGTCGTGTCACGGAGATCACGATTCACAAAATATTCGTACACTTTGCATGCGGAGATGATACCTCTTTCAGAGCTTCGTAACTCGTCTACAACATCAATGGTAGACGAAATTGATAATTTCTA